>JAMKCH010006501.1:0-100667 GCA_023653785.1 Ophioderma brevispina | reverse complement strand
TATTTGGGTCTGCAGGACTCCAGTTTAAAAAATGCAATTGCGTATTTTCTGAAGAACATGTTATTTGCGTCAGAAACTCGTTCTTTGTCAGAAATAATGTGTCCAGTTATGGTTTTCATTAGTATGTTTTAATTTCGTCTATACTAATAGTAGGACCACACATCAACGGATTTTACGATGTTATTTTGCAGGATTTAGGTTGTTGCTAAAATATGTACCAATATTCAATATCGATTGTATTATGGTAGTCGCTTAAAATCGTTGGCTATGTCAATTTTATTGATGTCAATGGATGATCAGACAGATTTTATAATCTCTTGTAAAACATGAAAATGGTTTTAAAGATTGTTTGATTCCTGTTTTTCTCCTCCTCTCTCTCTCTCTCTATTCTCTCTCTCCCCTTTCTCTCTCTCTCCGAGCGCGCGGGCGTTGTACTGATCTTCACTGGAGGTGCGAGCGCTCTCTGAATGAGCGCTTCTCAATACATTTTGCTCCATTGAATACGCTTAGTGAATTATAGAGCGGGTCGGGTGCTTTTGTTTGGACTAACAGCGAAAGAAATTTTTACTTTTTGGATATTATAAAAGAAAAATATGAACAAAAAAATATCAGAATCGTTAGAGAATGAAACCTATTTACTAAAAAAAACACATTTTCTCTCATTTTCACGACCGTAGTGAAAATTAAACCGCTATTTTCACTCAATAAATGAAGGGGTATAAGGCTATAGCGTGGACAGCTCGTATCCATGAAAAATCGCATTGATTGTACTATCTTTGAAAATAGGAAAGTAGTAAAATATGAAAATCATTAACTTAATGTGAATTTTTATGGTAGTAGCCAAAAGAAATGTATGTTAAATATTGTCAAAGAGTTTACGACCATTTACAGAAAAATAATATTTTTACATATTTTCAGATCGCCCATTTTTGAGAGACGCTCACGGTGAGAATAGGGCGTTTGAATACATTTTTAAAGTTGCATTTCCCATTTTTACGATCAATATCAGTTCATGCGACTCTTATTTTTTATATGTGAATGTAAATAAGGTGATTTGCGTATCATTTAAAAACATTTTACCACACTAAATTGGCAAAATTAGGCCCATTTTATGTTTGATTAATTGAAAGCGGCGTTTTTACTACATTTGGTAATTCTCTCTAACTTTGCGCAACGCGTAGACGATTAATGGCGCTGTTATATCGACCATATTAAGTTCATATTAGTCGCTTAGATCAGTAGAAAGCCTTTAAGATACTTATTTTTCTATAATAAACATTTTGTGAATTGATTTTTTCAATTTTCCACTCCATGTCAATTATCCAGAGGGCGGCCTCCGCACTTTGGAGAGGGGTGTATGGAAAGGGGATAAAACTCGAAAATGGCTTGCTGTTTTTATGTTAATTCGTATGAATCAGAGTGAATAGCATTTCTTCTATTGATTTTTTTAAAACACTTTTTGACAGGAAGTTACGAAAGTAATGTCCAAGTTACTCTGATGAATAATTTTTAGCGCTCAAGGTGTTGTTTAAAACCTCAAAAACTGAGCTAAAACGGACAATTTTAGTGGTGGTTACAATTCAAATATTTACCAAATAACAAATATGTCATTCTAGTCCACCAAATGAGATCGGCTATACCTTTTTGAAGAAGCTTTTATATATTTTTAAGGTCAGAGGAACATCTGAACGAAATAACGATTCATGAAAGGCTTTAAGGAATCAATCAACCGACTCTGGCCTCATTTATTTACATTACTGCAATGGACCAGGAGGCATAAGATATTCTCAAAGAAGGCACGCTTCCTGTGAGACACCTTGTCAATTAGTCTTGTGATTTGGTTATTAGAGTCAAAATCAAATAAAAGGGTATAATTACAATACAAAAACAAACAAAAAACAAACAAAAACAATCAAATACATACACATCCACAAAAAGCGAGGCATCTGTTTAAACTTTGTGACTTTAGTCTACACCACGGTGCCCTCATCGGATTCCAAGTCAAGGGGTAGGATATTTATAATATTGAATGGCTTTTGGTATGATACACGAATATATTGTACGAGTCCGAAGACGATACAATTTTTTCTAGCGAGTTCATACATTTTTGTATCATCGGAAAAAAGCCATCAATATTATATTATTTTTAAATATCGCTGATCAAACCAAACCTTGCATTAACAGTGTTGTAGTCCAACTGCGAGTCTTGATCTACAGTCTGAACGATAGTGTCTTCATTGAGGTCGTGTCTAAAACGTACAAAGATTTCTTGTATACCAACTCGGAATCCGGATAGTCCAGGACTTAGTTCTGTGTACGCGAGAGAAGGGTGTGGAAATAATAAGCCCCCAAATAGCTGTTTTTTTTCAGGATATTTTGCTAATGTTTTGAGAACAACATATCAAAGTCCCCAAGAGAGAGAGTCCCCCCCTTGTGCTTATTGAGTAATAGGGGGTAAAGTTTATACAGGGGTAAATAATTTAAAATCATTTCAATGAGCTCAATCATCACTACTGTAATCTTTTCTTGTCACAATCTGATTAAAAAAATGTATGGTTTGGCCTAATATTTGACCTCTAGTTTTTAGGAAATAGGCCAAAATTCTTTCAGGTCATCGTGGGGTAAAATTTAAAAACATCCGATTTATTAATTAATCCCCAGATTACTCATACATGTTGTACGGTCACTATTATGGCAAAAAATGCTTATTCACTCCATCGACATTTTTAATATTGACCTTAATGGGCAGTGGCTTTTGACCTCCCATAGACCCCTGTCGAACCCTTCATAATGAGCACTATACTATGGCAGGAATTACTTTTACGTTCAAATATTTAATATACGTTTCCTCAAGTTTTATCCACCGCGACGAACAATTTGATACACATTTGAAAAGAATGCGGAGCATTTTCTAAGCTTTACCCCAGTTGACCTTGAACGTTATTTTTCCCTATGGTTATTACACGATAAGTCACAGATCGGGTAAACATACATTCTTTAATCCTACTACATAACGCAAACTTGGTATACATTTGAAGAAATTGGCCATTATAGAATTTGACACTGTCAAACTTTACCCTATTACTCATGAGCACAAGGGGGACTCTTATGGACTTTTGATATGTTTTGTTCCTTACTACATTAGGAACTATCCTGAAAAATCAGCTATGGCCTAGTATTTCCGGGTGTTTTTCTACTTAATTTGGACTATGATTATAAATAATAATACTCCTGCGATTGTGGTATTCTATTGTGATTTTTTTGGTATGTCTTTGCAATCTATACATATCAAATCATAGTTATAAAACATGTTTTGCAGCCAACTTGGTAGATTTTCACATAAAGTGACTCTAATTGTTTTTGGGGGGGGGGGGGGGGGGGGGAGAAAGCTATGGCCGAATTATTCTGTCCGTGGTTATCCCTTATTTCTAGAAATTTCGACGAGGCCTTCACACATGTTTGTGAAAGTCGTCTTACAATATCATATACAATATATGGCATTCCCTTTCAAAACGTTTCAAATCGAGTGCATTAATTTTCACCCCTCTTGCCATGGGACAAAGCCCTAGATACTAGGCGCTATTGTTATGTAGTTATGTACCAACTCTTGTTTGTATTTTTTTAACGTCATTCCAAACAACCGTTTGACGTACATTAATTAATGTTTGGGTGATTGTCTGCTAGGACAGTCTAGAGGAAAGTAAATGTTCTCACGGGACTTGTTTAATACCCACATCCATCGAATTAAACCATTGCAACCGGAGCCTTACAATAAGCATGTTTTACTTTACTTCAAATGACTGAAAACGAGAAATGGAGATTCTGTACATTTTTGTGTCCTCCATATGTTAATAATCTTCAGTCCATATTCTCATCCTTTACGATCACATTTATCTTAGCAATCCACACACCATAGGAAAGGATCAGGTGGTGTTACAGGTAGTCAGACAACACTTCCCTCCGAGAGGAACAATTACTCCTTGAGGTTTTGTATAAAATTCGCATTTTTCAGGAGCTACCTGAAAGCGCACCACCCAATCATCCGTTGCGTGTTTGCCGTATCCTACGCTGCCACTTACAATATTTTACATATGCCAGAGGATTTTTAAATCAGAGCCGAGGTAAAAGATAAAGCAATACTCTTTAATGACAACAAGGATTTCAGACATCAGAGATTAATTAACAATGCAATATTTTTCCAGGGTTACCCAATATATATATAATATCGTCTACGGATCAACTGAGTACCGATCATAGGGGCGGCGAATTGAGCAATGATCTCTTATGTTGCTTCTAATGAATACAAGCGATGCCATCGAATGCCTTGTTTGAATTTATTTCAGAGGAATGTATGTACGTATGTAAACAAGCAATGCATCGCTTGAAATACTTACAAAAGAAATGGCATATGTTGTTATTTGAGTATGAGTGTTGGTCCACTTAATATTATACAACCCAAATAAGGATCTCAGTAATCACATTTTTAGAACAGATTAATGCCATAATACTGTTTGAAAATATTTAATTTAAATTAGTGTGTAATATGTTTACAAATGAAATAACTGGAGGAGAAGGAAAAACCTCACTCAAAGATTGAAAAGAACAAAAAGAATTTCATATAACACACCACAAGAGCAAACATATGACAATATACCCACCAGTTACTCATCTTTGACGATAACAACTATCGACAGACTTAAAAATGATGTGAACTTATTGTGTGAACTTATGCTTGAAAGAGCGTGTAAAGTAAGTTGACAATATTGAGCACGAATTACTAACACTATAAAAGCAAATTGAAAACATTAAAGTCACTTAATTTCATCTGGCACAACCCCACAGTATTTCAAAAAAGATTAACACTTTCATTTATAAACAAAGTTTTAGAACATGGAACAGGAGTATAATTGGCTGAATAGCAAAGCTATGAACTATACCATTTGTAGTGGCATGATTATTTGGCAAGCCGAAGTCCTATAATTCCCAGATGAGATATCCAGAACTTACAAATATCCTCTTTTTCCACAAAACTGTTTGATTGTAAATATACACAAAACTGCTTGGAAATTCAATTCAACATATAATAAAACATAAGGCAACACATTTGGCATTGCAAATTAGGGTGCGCATTGATCTTTTTTATGTGACCAGGTTTTGCGCTCAGATGGGTAAATCGATTTTACATAATTATAAAAACCATCGAACACTATTTAGTGTGCATTAAACAAAGACAAACACGCTTAGTGTACAAAAAACAAGTGCTAAATTGTCGCGAACATAACTCCGTAGGTCTTACCAAACACTCTCGTTCCAGGGCGACTACCAATGTCGTCGAGATGGCTTGCTTCAGAAAAATCTTTAGAGTGATACTCCTAGGAAGGATTGAAGGAATTTATTGGCATAATCTATCGATCGGCACATATATATGAAATATCCCTAAATAAGACGTACCCAGATGGTTTTCATGGTCATTGGGTATTCCTTGCGAAAAAAAATCCCGAATTATTCGACAATGTCACGACTGTTAGACACAATCATGGAAGCTAAACCATCTTATATTCCCTTTGCTATATTTACAACGCCGCACGCAATACGGAAACAAGCCAGGTGAACTAGTTCCCCCCGAGAATTTTGTTGTAACGCAACCCGATGCTAATGATGTTGATACCAAGTGGATAGCTATGGTCCCCCTTTTTCCATTGATACCAAAATAAGTACCACATAGAATAGTTTTGGCGTCAAAATTTACGTCATCAAGTGCGGCGAGTCCGGCAAATTGCATTTTTTCCACTTCCATTGCCCTCCATCAAAGAGACAGAAAATAGGCGAAATCCATTTTTGCGCTAAAACGTAGGAATATCGATTTTTCACAATGCGGTTTTCAGCCTAAATGATGGCAATTGCTAGTTTTTTAACATAACCATAGAGTTTTAGATCCATACTGTGGCATAATATTTTCAAAAATGCACCATAAAAGATCCTTGGGTGTCAACCACCCCCTACCCCTTCGACTTTGACTGCATACCCTAACCCCGGTGACGGTCCCCCCCCCTGCACTTCACCTGACAGGAAAGGATGAGAGACGATTACCTACACTACAGCCTGTCTCAAACAATGGTACAACCAAACCGATTTTTTTCATATTATAGCTCAACATAATAATTTGTTTTGTATATCACATTCAGAGAAAAGAACAGGCTTTCCAGGATTTTTTGTTTCTCTGCAATGCTTTATTTCAATCGAGAGATACTAACGCCAGTTTACTGTGGAACACAAAAATCGAAGTTGTGCCACTTTCTGGTTGAGTTAAAACGGTGAACGAATTTTTTAAACAAAAGTTATTCACACTTGAACAGATAATGCAATTCTTTAAAAAAGGATTAACTTCATTAATAAACTCTAAAGATACGAAAACGGTACATTAATGGTGGGAAGTTTGATCATAAGTTCTCCTTTAAGATAAGTGAATAACTTCCACATACTGTTGTTGGTCAGATGAGAACAGAGCGTGCAACCGGCGTACAGCAATCTGGAGTAGAGAGTTTCTATGGTCTTGAAGTATCATGAAACGCAAATTTTACCACCACTTTGATACTTTTGCTTCCAATTCAAATTTTTATTTACTTCAACAATTAGTAAATGCCAAAGATAGTGCAATAGTTTAAACTATTTCTTTGATTTGTAGTGTTTTTTTTGGTGCAATTACTTCCTGTCCTGGCATTGATTTTAACAGATACCAACTTGTAATCAATTCCACTCCATTTCATTGACGTGGCAATAAATATTGTATTGTTTTGTTTATTTAGAAAAGAGATTTTTATAATTGAACTGGAAAAATTCTGTTGACTATTAAAACTTGTGTCGTAAAGTAGACTTCTTGTTTTACTAATTTACTCTGTGGTTTTTTTCTTTTGTCAAGTTGCAATCGTTTTGAGCTTTAGACAGCATTGCATAGCTTTGGGCGAAAAACTCTACCCATCATAAAGTAAGTGGCACAAATCGATTTGGTTACTAATCGCACTAAATTGATTATTCTCTGTATTGACAAAAGCAATGATCATGAAACAAACACCATTGGAAACCTGGTCCTTTGTTCTTTAATCTTATGTCAAGTAAGAATGACTTATTTTGAAATTTCATATTTACAACCAATTTTTTTTTTCTGATTGTTACCATTTTTTTTGAGACCAAAGGCTTTAGAATCTTTTTAAGCGAAAGTTTTTGGCATTTTAGCGCAACCGGAGCGAAGTGCACTAAGTGTTTAGACTGAACGTATTCTGCATCGGCGCTAATTTAAACTAGACGGGTGTACTCATGACCAACATGTTGCTTTGAGGACACCCATTTATTGCGTCAACATCATTTTACAAATAATAAACTTTTGTAAATCCATAGCGTTATTTCACAACACTTTGATTTGTTTTTTTGTTTTGTGGTTTCCCTTCCCCCTTTTAGGGACTAAACCAGCCCGATACATTTTTTATCGATGAGGTACAAGTAGAGAAGACATTGAATTGGTGTTGACCATTTCAATGGCAATATATCGTTTTTCGGATTTGGTGATGTCGTCAAAGTAGTCGGTCACCACTTCAAGTGTCCACTCGTTGCGTTCCCAATACAGGTAGCTAATAGCCTTAATCAATTGCGATCTAATTGCATTTGAAAGAGCGAAAACCTCTTTGACCCGTATTCCAGAAACTTGTTTAGCTAAACCGGGCGATTTAATATCTTAAAACCGACGTAATTTAAATTTGCGTTTAAAGCAAAATGCGTTTTAAATTTTTTAACCATTTGCTCTTAAACAAAAGCTTTTTAAAAAACACGAGTAACTCGTCAATTATTTGAAGACGCTACTTTGAGAGTATAAAAGGCCTTATTGTGTGTATGGTTGAGCGCACAAGTGTATCATGGCTTTCCTTAGCGTTTAAAGTGATGCACCAACTGGACGAGAATAATGTGCACCATTGCTGTTTGTCATTGGACATTGGCAATGGCCGCGCACGTTGACGTACAACCACCTTCAACCTGTCTTACACTCCTACCTCCCCAACTACCCTCCTAACCTAAGTTTAAAAAATTTCCGATGCCTTAAACGTTAGCTTAAAATCGCGCTAAACAATTTTTTTTGGAATACGGGCCTTTGTTTTTAAACATATTATATGTTGGGTCTTGCAGGAACTCCAGGGTTTAAAAAAAATTTCAATTTCAGTATTTCTGAAGAACATTATATGGCTTTCAGAAAAATTCGTTCTTTGGGTCAGAATAATGTTACCGTATGGTTTTCATTCGTATGTTTCAATTCGTATACTAATCGTAGACCACATCAACGGATTTTACGGCTGTATGTTCAGATTTATTGTTGTTGCTAAAATATTTCCAAATATTCAATACGATATGATTATGTATTCCGCTTCAAATAATCGTTGTTATGTCAATTTTAATTGATGTCATTGTATTACTCAGACAGATCTTTATAATACTTGTTAAAACCATGAACATGGTTTTGAAAGATTTGTTTGCATTCCTCTGTTTTTTTTCCTCCCCTCTTCTATCTCTCTTTCTCTCTCTCTCTCTCTCCCCTTTCTTCTCCTTTCTTTCTTCTCTTTTCTTTCTTTCTTTCTTGTCCTTTCATCTCCATCTCTCTCTTCTCAACTCCCATCTACATCTCTTTCAGTCATGGATTGGTTTTTGATTTCGTGCAGAACAGGTAGATTCCGAACTTTACACAGAGTTTGTAACATAGGTTATTTCCAATTGCCCTCAAGTAACACTTTTCGACTACTCGTGCGCAGAAAGTTTCCATGCTCAAGAAGGTGAGGCAAAATGGTGTATTAAGTAAAGATAGAACATTTGCAAAGTGTGATCACTAACCCGTCATTCACTTTTTACTTCCCAACTATCATTGCGGTTTTTCATTTTGGAAAAGCGGTCGCAGGGTGGGAAAAACCTATATGTAAAGTTGACCTTTAAGATCAAAACCTCACATGTAGTCCAAATGGTACATGACGAAACCTCATATGTAAACATTGTTCGATGGACACAACCAAAAATGAATAATTTGCTGGATGCCTTCATTTATTCCATTATAAGACACACTGTCAAAGAGTTTCTGTTGTCCATTGGAATACAACCCCTTTCGTTCAACCTCCTGCCATCCTATTAATTTTCTACTATTCTTAGTTTAGATAGGCTATGTGTTATCTTGCATATTCACGTCTTAGCTATTGTGTTTGGGGGGGTAAACTTGGGTATTTACGTCATTTTCTGTCGCGACGGACACTTAACAGGTGTCTTCAGAAAGACGTTACCCTCCGAAAAAACGGCTTTTTTTGGATTACTAATCATCTTAATCCTCCATTTGCCTTAATATTATGAAAATATAACCAAAACATAACTATTATCCTAAAATGAGCAAATCAACTTTGTCCACGGCTAGCACTAGCAGAGAACATGTACTCCTTTATTTCTTTGGATTTGAGCACACGTAGTCCTCAAGATTTAATTAATTGTTCATATGTATGCCTCAAAAGCACCTGACACCTGCATTAATTTTGTTCTTCAGAAGGAAAGTGACCTAAATGCCCGCACCCGTCTCCCATCATAATGCAAATAGAATTTGGTTAAAAAGCACGCTTTTAAATTTCAAATAATGGCATTAGCGCGTGTCCAACCTACCATGACATATTCTACCTGAACTGATCTTGATTTTACGGACCATCGTTTGTCATCGTGAATGGGTAAACGTTTTTCCTTCCTCATTTAGGGTTCTAAGAATGGCAATCAAGGGAGCGGGAACAAAAAATCTGTTAACACATGTCCAGACTCTACAAATGTGCAAGAGACGATTTGGTCGTCAAAGAACAGGAACCATCCCGCAAATAATGCTGTCAGTGCGTAGCGACTGAACAATAGACTCTAAAACCAGCAATCGAAGACCTTGGAATTTGAGAATATTATTTGCCATAGGGTCTTAATTTTTAACTTTTTATGTCGGGGACGTTGCATCATTGTTTTCCTCTGCTACTGCAAGCCGTGGACAAAGTTGGTTGGCATCATTTTTAGGGAAACAAATAGTCATTGTTTTTGTTTTCTTTTCACACACCGTTTTGTTTCTTGTTTTTCGCCATATTTCATAAAAGTACATATTTTTCATTAATCTAATGATAGGCTAAAAACGAGGATAAGCAGTGATTAGCCCTCGTCTACTGAGCCTTTTTTGTAACAAACTCCCGAATGGGGGGGTGGGGGTGGTTACCACCCCCTGTGATTTTTCGTTAATGAAACACGCCGATGCCTGTAAATTTGGTACCAAAGGATAAAAGCTTAGAGTTTCTTCCTGTCCATTGGCCCCAAAATAAGTACACCCTCCCCATGATGGACGTTCACCAGGACTCATGTGTTGAGGAAAGTACGAAAATACTGATATTGGGGGAAAATTGATATTTCGCAATTTTAAAAGCTACTCTAACACTTATTTATAGCTCTAAATTGCTGTCATTAATATAAAACTAGCCATTTCCTATCAAGTAGAGAGGCCAAAACCCGCGCAATGAAAATCTGATATTCCTAACCTTTTTTTGGCGAAAATTTGAATTTGTCACTGTGGGTGTGTCATGGAAATGGCAGTTTTGCTGACATTCGAACTTTATGAAGTCATTGTGTGACGTAATGCTAGCATGTTGGTACTCTTTGTATCAATGGAAAGAGGAGGACCATAGCTATCTCTTGGTACCAAAATCAAGTGTCTATGATGTTCCTGTGTTATTTTAGTCATGTTGGTAACTTCTCTTCCGGGAGTTTGGTGGTTACCACCCCCTTCCATCACTTTGGGTCACCCTGTAAATCGTACCTATACCCCGTTGGATGTTTGTTTTTGGATATAAAATAGTCGTAACATGTCATTGACAATTACATTTAATATTTGGCAACCAAAAAAGGGGGTTTAGCAAGCCGGGGAAAACCTGAAGGGGGGGGGGTGGTAACCCCCCCCCTTCGTAGACGAGTGTTAAGTAAGCAAAAAATGGGCCGTGTCTGGAGGGTAACGTTTCTTTTCTGGAAACACCCTGTACTGCAACACGTAATTGTAATAGAGATTTATATTTGACAAACTACTGTTTTCTCCTTCCTATTCTGTCAATTTTTTAGTTGGGATAAAATAATGTACAAAAGACTTATCCTCACTTTTAGGCAAATTTCCCCTGCAATTTAAATGTTTTGACCCTTAGCTTGGGTGGATCACTGTAGTGTCTTTTTATGGTCTGTCCATGAAGGCAATGGAACTGTCAAATGGCATGGAAATGTATTTAGTGAATGGTATTGGATTTAGGAAAGATCCGGTTTCCTGTTTCTTTTTTAGTTACAGGTCACAATCCGTGGATAAAATATAAAATACATGTACGTTTGAACATTATGTATTCATTAAAATGTTATATTTTTGTTTATTTCGACCACTATCGATCTCATGGGTTTCACACAATGAAAAGGGATTTACAGTATTGCCCTTTTATGGTATATTTTTCACCAACCCAATGATGCGCGTCTCCTTTTGCGGCGTTGGATGCAACTGAGAGGTGATCCTACTATGTAATATTCATTGAGAATTGACTATCAGAAGGAAAACAAAAGTCACCTTAGAGTTGTCGAATTGGGAAACAACAACAGACATGGTCAGTACATATTAGGAAAGCTATTTTTGGGTCCCTGAAAATTTGTTGGAAATGTAAATATACCCTCAATGTATATTCACTTGTATTAACAATGTTGATCTAACTAAAAGAATATTATAACGAATACTATTTATCGTGTTACTCTGGACGACCTTGCCCTTGTTTATTTTGGTCATAGATTCCGTTTTAATAGCACAACTAGAAACCCTACAAAACTAGGATCCGATAGTTTTAAAGAAAATCTGCAACATAAACATATGCAAAAGTGGCGTTTTTCTTCACTTCTTGTAGTTCTAATACTTTCCTGCATCGATGATTTGATACAGTATGTGGTACACTTAGTGGGTTACGTGTTTTTGCTGGTCGTTAGACCACGTATAGCAAATCCGTGTAACGGGACTGCGAACGACTGACTGACTGATTCCGTGCCCGTTTTTTATGAAGTTGTTGCCTATACCGATCATTTAACGTCTTGACCACTTTCAAAGAAACACCTTTTTAGCCTACTATAATCGGTTTTTACTTTATAAAACCATACAAGAATAACTCTTTTCAAATTACAATTACAAACCGTCAAGTAACAAGCACCCACTTTGAATTTTAGTCATCGGCCACATAAATTGTGTCATTTGGGCGTTATAATGGTGCATTATTTTGAAACACTGTCAAGGCTGGTCGATTCTGTCCCAAAACCAGTTCGGTCTCATGCGAATTCGGACTCATATCAATTCGGTCCCAGTCAGTTCGGTCTCACAGCATCCGGGGCCCACGTTCATTCTGTCGCAATTAGGAAAACGCGTGTTTAATAAACAATACGTGTCTTGTAACACTTACAACATTAGCCTAACATTTATTACGAATCATGATCATACTTAATAAGATATTTAATTGTGATATAAATTTAAAAACACTCATTGAGTATCATTAAGTAGACCACTCATGAAAAAACTAGCTCCGTCAATTTGGATAATTTTAGACGTGTTTTTAGTCTATTTTACCAGTTTGTTTTGCAAAATTATAATTAACTATGTGCTAAATTAAATATTTTAGCATGGAAATCTTAAATAAAGAAAACATTTGCATTTTGATAATCAATTAGCAATAATTCATCTTACCTTATTGGCAACTGTGCCTTATTGAAAGGAACGAGACAGTATAACATGTATAGATTTTCGTGTTCGAATTGGCAAATTACACAGAATTATATATTTGTCATGCATTTTGGTGAAAATAATGTCCCATAACAATTTCGACTAGTATTTTATTGGCGTTTTTGTTTTACACTTTAACAGAAGTGGCATACGCGGAAGCGGTTCATCCACAATAGGGGAAAGCAAAAAAACATGACAACAAATTAATTTTTTAGTTTTTTTGTTTTTTTGTCTTTGGTTGTAAATGATGTCCTTATTTATTGTGTACTACATACTACAATGTATTAGGGTACTTTAATGGATCACCCAAATTAGTACTGTACTTTCACGGTAGCTTAGTTCCCTATAGTGGCTTACTCTAGTCTACTGTGAAAGGCGCTAGGATTAAACGAGCTCGCATAAGCTAGCAATTGGTATTGTAACCCGTATTGTAATACGACTGAAACACACGGATGATGATAATAAATTCATGGAAAGCCCAGGTCAAATTATTCAGCCATTTCTTTGACCCACTATCCAGTCTCAAAGCAAAATTTTCCTCGATTTGGAAGAGACTCGCAAATAGGGGGCCTATTATAAGTTGGGTTGATAACCAAAAACAAGGAAAAAACGCTACGATATTCGTGGACACAGAAGTGCAGAAAGAAATAGAAAAGGCAACCGCTATCACAAACTGACAAATCTATAGATTAAATTGCACTGTGTTTCATTTGGGTCCGAATTGGCATGGGGACGCGAATGACGGATATAGGCCGAATTGGTGAATATTTTCTGAGTCCGAAATGGTACGGTGTTTTTTCCATTGGGATCGAATTGGCATGGGACCGAAATTGAACGTGGGACCAGGAATTGGACCATCGAGAGACCGAATTGACTGAGTCTCCGATTGGCAACGGACCGAACCACCGAACGGACTGGGACCAACAAACGTAAATTCATATTTACCGTATTGTAAAGGTTTAAACAATATTCTTGATTATCTCAATGTAGATGAAAGACGGTAATTTCATCTTGACTAATTATGTGAGATAAAGAAGGTATTTCAATCTGTTTCCGCCGTTATCGATAACAACCCCACAATTTGCTTTTATGGAAAGAATTATATTCGCCACAAGCTACGAATTCGGCAAACGTTAACCGGAATAAACCGCATGTAAGCTGTGGGGTGGGAAGTACGGTGGACTCCTGCAGAGCTGCCATCTCACTCTGTAGAGCCTGTCAATTGTTACTTTGGAGTTCTGTTGGGCAACTAGTGACCTTTATTACCATGTGAAAATTAAGTGTAGTCAGATAGTGCAAAGTGTCACGTTTAGTTTCACATCCCCAAAAAACGGAGAAATATTTACGTGTCATTTTAAAACCTTAAAAAATGCTCTACTATCAAGAACACAAAATTAAAATCAGTCACGTGCAAGTGCCCCCTTTTGATGTGACCCATCACATATACATTTTTTTCACTAACCGACCAGCTATACTAGCTACAGCTAGTCTTGTTTTTATCTGTATCCCGAGGATGTTTGTTTTTTAATATATGTATAGTCTTCAATGTAATTTTGTGCGTCTAATTTGAAACCTTTATTGACACCTATTAAGATTTTATTTTTCACAAGCATTTTTTTCTAATGCATGTTTACAGTTCCAAATAATTAACTAGATATGCCTTTTAGTTTTCGTTGGATTTCAAATGAACCTTTCAGGATGCATCTTACTAAATCGCGCCGATCACGCGCAAAAATCTTGCACATCGGTCCCGAACAATCACCCAATCTACCACTCCCTTCGTCTGTTCGTGGTTGTTGTGGTTTTGTTTGTTTTCTCAAATAGTTTCCTCAGAAGATTATGTGAAACCAATCACGGTGGCATCTTATCTAATCAGAACATACGGCCAGTGTCTGTCCGTTACGTAATAAAACCACCCCCTCGGGTGTGTTGCTACAAAAAAATGCAGGCTACCGCAACCTCTTCTGTTAATGACTGCACAAGGCACGTGTACGTGCAAGCTCGTTCAAACGAGATTGATCAGTGATGCCTGACGTCTGCTACACAGCCTCATCTTTGGCCCCAAGTTTCGAAATCACGATAGACATTTATCGCTGTAAATACCAGCGAGCACGAGTTCCACTGCAAATTTTGAATTTTCCGCGCAAAGTGATCTCTAAATTGGCTAGTTCCTGCTGTATCATAACTTAAATAGTTTATAATGGTAGTCCTAAAATAAATGAATAAAATTCCAAGCCAGTTGTAGTATAAAGCAAATTCTGAATAAAAAATTTGAAAGGAAAATATTCAATGTTCGCTCCGACTATAGCTGGACATCAACGCATCGCAACATGCTGTATTGTTAACCAAATTGAACTCCATTGTCCTGGTCTTTGCATGGTGCATACTCCCCCCCATTCACACCACAGCTGCTGATTTGCAGCCCGAGTCTCCGGGAAATAGTCAATCGAGACCGACCTTGTAACAGCACGGTCCCATTTCTCGTGGGCGGCATTCATTACCGTTACCATAGTATATTGTAGGGTCCGTTTAGTAGGACTTGATTATAAATTGCTAGTTCCTGCCTGTATTACCTCCAATTCATTTATTTGTTAATATTTTGAACCATAATGATGTTGACCTATGACGTCCCACTGTTGACATTCAGGACGCCCTCTGTGTTTTCTGGCAGGCAAAATATTACGTATTTTCCCTGTGACAGACCCACATAAAATTCTGGTTATAACTTCTTGCACTTCCGAATCTTTCCTGATCTAAATTGGTCACAAAATGCAGCTTGGCATTAGCTTATTATGCTTGATAAGAAGTTAGTATTATTAATTCGAAACAAAAGTTTACAGCAAAACAGAATTTCCCCATAGCAAATTAATAGGTGCTTTTGCCTGCCAGTTGCTCTCTTACACCAACAGGTGGCGCCATAAACATAACAAATGTCCAATCAATCTAAAATCGGTACGGTTCAATGATAGAGGTCTCCGCTTGATACTTCGCTAAGTGAATAACATTTTTCAAAGTTTTTTTTGAAAGAGTAATCTTCACTATATTTTCACTCACATACGCTAGCTCCATTTTTGGACAAATTTTAAATTTCGTTTCTCGATTTGAAGGATGATCAACAAGAATGTTCTTTAACTACTGCCTTACATTTTTGTACACAGTTTTTGTAGTCCAACAGATACAGTGGTTTTTTGGATCAATAGTGCAAATCTAATGAATATTCAAAATCCACGTTTGACTGTGCATACGGGGAACGTAAAATAAGGCCATTCTAGACCTCTGCGGCCTTGCTCGATCTTAGGTAACGAGAGTTAAACACCAGCATGGTTTAAACAAAATGTACTTCTTTTTACAAAAAGTACCACGATTTGAAAGATCACACGATTCCACACGGAGGGTGTGCGCTATGACGAAAATGTAGTATTTTACAGCGTGTTAAATAATTGATAAAAAGTAAAAAAAAAAAAAAAAAAGAAAAAATTTGAGTGTCCTCCGTCTTGCTCCATGCATTACAGACACTCATTATTACGGCCCAGGTAGACATTGAACTACTGTGTCATTGTGTCCTACCCCTCTTTGATTTTTCCTTCAGGCATTGAATATCCGATTTCTATAAATTTTGTAACCAGACAGGATAGCTTAGCGTTTCTTTTTCTTTGCCACTGCCATGCCATTGCTATAATCAAAATAAGTACAAACATTGTGACGTCACTACACTATGACGTCATAAATCAAGGAAAGTATAAAAATACTGGATATAGGGAAAACATTATTATTATAATCCTAAAACTCTATGTGTATTAAATCAAGTCATTTCCCATCATGTAGAGCCAAACACCGCATGAAAATCGGATATTTCTATTTTTTTTGTTAATGAAATTTGATTTCCCCCTATTCTACACTGTGTTCTCTGGACAGTTTTGCAAACATGCGAATTTTATGACGTCATTCTGACGTAATGTTGGTACTCATTTTGGTATCAATGGAAAAAGGAGGACCATAGCTATCCATTGGCACGAATGTGTCTGTATTATTCCTGCATCATACTACCGTGTTGGAATATACTTATCTCCCGAATTGGCGTGTTTGCCATCCCATCACTTTGGGATCACCCTGTACCTTACCTATAACCCGGTGGATGTTTGTTTTTGCATGGAAAGGAGCGTCAAATGTCAATTGACAGTTACATTAAAAATGGCACAGAAAAAAGGGTTCTAGTAGGGCACAGAATAAAAAATATAGGGGTGGTATCTGCCCTTCCCCTCTATAGACGAGGTTTAAGGGTAAGTTTTAATAGCTGTCCGAGTCTCTGTTACTAGTCCAATCATTAGACTAAAACCACCCATATTTCTCCACCGAATTTTTCTCGCAATTGCCTTGAATAGTTAGAGATTATGTTATTGTTTTTGAAACATATCGGTAACAAGGATCTTGTTTTATACTGGTGTAGGTCAGTGGGAAATAGAAGTGTCCCTTTTCTGATGACAATATGCAATCGTATGAGCGCCCCCTACCGGCCCTTAAATATATCTTTCAATCATATATATTTTCATTTTTCATTTGCAGTTCGATGAGGTCCTTTGCAAGACGTCATTCACCTACAATTCATTCGTGAAAAAGGGGAAATAGCCACACCTCGAGTACATCTTATGCAGCCAGGCTCTTTCAACAAACTCTATGAGTTTATCTTCAACAACAGTACCACTTCAGTCAATCAGTTTAAGAATCCGCGTAAACTGCGCACCCGTGAAATGGTAGATTTCATGATGAAAAATATAATGGAATAGTGTTGGTTGGAAAATGATTTGTTAAACGATTTTGAATGCCTAAAACTACACTACATTTATCAGATAAATTGTGTTACAGTCTTTATGATACAGCTCACTCTACCTAAAGCGACCTTAGTTGGTGGAAAAATATAATGCAAAAAAAAAATAATAATTTCGTACATTTATCATTTTGCAACACCTTTCATCACTGGAAACACGAAAGGCAAGAGTTCCATACGTACCCCCTTTGAAGTTCTACTTCCATATGTACCCCCCCCCCACCCACACACAGACCTTTGAAGTTAATATTTTTGGCCTTAGGGTTAGGATTTTTGTTAATGTTAGGCCATAAATTCAAATTATGTTTTGTCCTGTAGAAATATGAAGGGGCACATATGGAACTCTTTCCACATGATATAACACGAAGAGGCAATACACACGATTTTGTTTGGGTCTTCCGTTCTTTCCTTTTTTATTTCTTCCCCTTTAAGCATAAAACATAATCAACTTATTGCACATAAAACAAACAACACAATGCTGTACAAAATGTTCTCTCATGTATAGAGACCAACAATATTCTGTTGATAAAGTGAACTGATTGTTTAAAAAAAGTATTGCCGAGGAAAAAAGACATCGCTCACACCCTGTTCACACCTTTTTCAGAATCCAATTCAGCGTTTATTCGTCGAATAAATATCGAGCAAAGGTGATACTAAGAAAATGGTGGGTTGATCAAGTAAAAGCGCAGCTCGTGGGGCCTTGGCCACCCTTAGAAAAAAGCTGTACAAAGCAAACTACAAACATAAAACGACTTAAAGGTCCCAGGAAATGCAAATAGAATGATGTGGTTTGCGTCAAGTCTACAAGGAGGGGCGAGAAAGCATTTAATATTTGAGTTGGTGATGACATCATTAGTGACTATTGATTTTTACAGAGAGTAATCGAACATTCCAGGTGACTGGTGTGAATCTATTCATGGCACTGGCTGAAAATCAATAGGTTCACTAATGATGTCACTGGTAGTGTATTCTTTTTTGTGGCCCTGTTTATTGGAATTGAATGCCCCGTAAAGATTTGGACTAGGTTTATCATCTCATTTCCTGGGACCTTTAACACATAATCGGACTAGGTCTTCCGACTCCCATTTGTAGACAAGGAGGGTCGTAAGATCCGCACTTCATTAAATATATATAGAGGGTTGACAAACAGAATGACGTAACTCAGCACTGAAAAAATATGAAAGAATTTCTTTAATTCTGCTGTTCATAATTAAAAATTGTTCTTTGTTTATATAATGTTTGCTTACAGTACCGTATATAGGCTTTATGAGATGCTTACACTTTAAGGAATGAATAGAATTGCTTAGTAGAAAATATTAAACATCGCATTTCTTAAAATCAGTATTACAGCAGAATTAGAGAAATTCTTTAATATTTCTTTCAGTGCTGAGTTACGTCCTTCTGTTTGTCAACCCTCGATATGTTCCCGTAGGAATTTCGCAGTGTAATTAGTACCACACACATGAGTTATGAAACAGTAACAATTAAGCAACAAAATTAGAATTCTACAAAGTAACGTAAAAATTAAGAGCAAAACACAGTTTCAAATTCGGAAGAAAGGGAACGATTGTGTAATCCCTGAACCACTCGAAGGCAATGCCACGAATTCGAAAAAGTGAGAAAGTTTATGAATAAGAATGTCATGGTTAACTGTGTCCAATGTCTTCGAGAGGTCCATGAAAATACCGGCTTCCACGAGAGCCATATAAGAAGATCAGTTTTATAGATAATCCGATCTGAGATTTATGAAGCAAATTTAGTTGAGAAATAAACAAATTATATACCATTGTTAACCACTCCCTCAAAGCTTTTGTAGAATACAGGTAGAACTGAGGTGGGCCTATATAATTGGAGACTTTATGATGGTAACCTGATTTATAAATGGAAATAGCTTTAGTAATTTTGATTTTGATGGGGACAACATCAGAAGCAAGAGATAAAGTAATTATGTAAGAGGACGACGTAATAATATTAGGAGCATATTTAACTGTCCGTTTTAAATTCACCCGTTTTGAATCCATCAAATTCACTGTTAGTACACGATTTGATAGAATTGCAAATTTTAATAACCTCATCATTGCCAGTTGGGGAAAAGGGAAAATAATGGTAGACAAAAAAACTACAAAAATATAAATCTATCCTAAAAGGTGAATTAATTACTGACCTTTACTTACTGACATTGGCAGCTATATTGGATGCCCATCTAGGATGCCATCTTGCAGATATTAATTTAGTTGGTCACTATGGGTGTTTTGACTAAATAAGCGCACAAAATGCAACTTTTGAGTGATTAACAGATGAATTTTAGTGCTTTAGTGGCCATTTGAATTTCTTAGAAAATACTCACGCTTTCTCGTCTGGTACCCATTGGATTCAGATTCAGCAGGAAAATAGTCTACAACCCTTGAAAAAAGTAATATAGACTGTCCAAAATATACAATCAAACTAAAAATAAAAAAAATAAATAAACTTTACATTTCTGTGCGATATGAGCAGTTCCTAAGCTAAATCCTCGTTTTTATTTCATCCAATTTGATGCATCCTACCCGGAGATATTGTGAATTAAAATACCACTTGGGCCAGTTTCACCTGGAGGTTCAAGAAAACTAAAGGTATAAGGTGTGTAGCATCTTGTGGGATTAAAATGTTTTCAATCAAAAGAATATTGTAGAGATCAGATGATCATGCACTGAACTAATCAATATATTATTTTCAAACAGTGAAAGCCCCAGAAATTATGCATTGGGGAAATGAGGGGACTCACAATAATAATGAATTTCATGTAAATTTACTGCTGAAACTAAGGGGACAGACATAAGTATCTGTTTATGGGGGACAAATTTGTGGACAATGCTCTAATGGGCAGGGCTAATTTACCCTCCTCATTCCTTCCCCACTACCTCCAAGATGCCAGGGACAAAGAAAAAAAAAAAACAGTGTTGAACAAAGAACAATAAAATACAGAATTGTTGGTGTTCAAAGGCCTCAGTTTACTTTCAATGAGTGTGTTTTTGTGGTTATTCCTTCTTCTGAAACCTGGAGTAAAGCCGAGGCAGATAGACTGTTTGGAATTGAATTGTCCAATGCTACATTATTTTATAGGCGATTGTGACATTCTAAACTTATAAATCATGTTATATCGCAAGGAGCAGCACTTTATACCTTTTTCTTGACTTGCTTGAACAATGAAACAACTAATGGACGAGCGTAGACGCGTATACGGCGCTATTTCCCGGATATTTCATATTGGAAGGCCGTTTCAGCCAAAGAGGTTCTATATAGATAGAGAGGCAAAACGTTACGTAATCTTTAGAAATTCACCGTCTCGCATGTTTTGCCGACCACAAAGAAAACCTAGAGTACCAACAATAGAAAGCAATGGCTGCCTCCGCTTCTTCCACATACTGTGGGTGCCGCTTTGCATATACACTAATCGGTAGTGATACAAATTAATGTATGTGTTAGAGGTGGCCAGGTGTAATAATAGTGTACCAGGATCATTGTGCTCAGATACTCTTTTTTCTCATAAGGCAATGCGCGCTTAGGTGAAAAGATGTATTCATTGAGGCGGTTATTTAAATCAAGACGACTGATGTGTCATTTCATTCGTTGAGTGGCCATGGGTATGACAAAATTTAACCACCCAATAGCACCCAACATCCAACAACTGATATTTTGGCGGATTGTTTGTATCGAATTGACATTATGTGTGTATACAAGCACCCAAACTGATAATTATTCCGTGCAATATTCAAAATGTCAGTGCCCAGCACGGACGACTGGTTTTGAATGCGTTTCACCCCCTTGGTTTCAGCAGCCGTTGAATTATTATGGGAGATCTCCGATATTCATTATTCTAACTACAAAACTCCTTCGTTTGCCACACATAGACATTTTACCATTCACATATAGTTTACTAGCCAGTTACCAATACAACCGTGTAAAGATCTCAAAATTTTTGGAAAATTGGGGGCGTTCTTCTAAAAAATGTGCTATTGTTGCTTTAAGATTTTGGCAAAAACATTCAATCTTTGATTGTATATTTTTGGAGATGGTCTGTAGCTTGGACTACTGCAAGCTAACCGGGAAATATAAACAATAAAATAATGATCATCAAAATATTTATACTCATGTTTGAACTCCTTCTTTGAGCCTGAAGGGTGTAAAATACATTACTCAGGGCTGCAAGATAACCGGGAAACATAAACAAGTAAATAACATCAACATCTGGCCGCGATTTCCAATGTCAAAATCACTATTCAATTCACACTAATGTTTAACGAATGTAACTTAAAAATCATATGACGCACTTCCACGATATTTGAGAAGAAGGTCCACTAGATCATTCCAAAGTAAATCATGGAGCTTGATCAAAACAAATGTCACTGTAACATAAAAATAAAGCAAACACAGAAAAAAAATCACAGTCTTGGTATAATTAATACATGCATTACTGAGATTTGTTTGCAGAGTGCGTTATAGGCATGTAAAGATTGTGTTACTTTAAGGGCATTAGGATATGCATGAATTATGCAGTGTTGCAGTTTAATATCACGATTTCACGAAGTAAACATATATAAATCATAAATACGTAATAATCGTCGGAACGTTAACTGTTAATATTACTTGCTAAACTGATTCAATATGTGGTTCTGTAGTTACTATGAATGTGTTATCAAATAAAACCACAACGTTAACTGTGCATCCTTTATCGATTTCGTTCTATCTGCATGTTCATTTCCTAACACGTGACAAAAAATAAAATAGAAAAACTTCGTTCTTGTGAAACATTTGTGTACATTGTTACAACTGATTTTAATAAACTTTGGCTTAAAACGATTAACACTTTATACGTGGCATCGCTGTGGTCCCATGTTTAAGCCACACACGAGCGTACAGTGTGAAATTCTACGGAAACTCATTAACGGCACTTTAGACCAGTGATTACGTAAGAAAAATGAACTGATTAGTGTAGGTTTCAAGGAAAAGGGTACGAGTTTGTAGAATTACGTAGATAAACCTAACTTACACTGGTCAACGTCTACGATTGTGTTAGGGAATGGGTTTCGCGAACGCACGAAAGTCACAAGTGGTGGAAATTGCAGCTCGTGCTTATTATGTTCAACGCATTTTTTACGACTCAAGTTTCGCGAACGGACCCCCTGGACAAGACACTTTATCTCACTTGGTGTAATCGAGAAGCTGTTAGGGAAAGTCATACTGTACGCCCTTATAATTGGCTGCCGAATTTTAAATATGTGAAAATATTAATTGTACAGGCGCTATATAATATTTTTAAGGGGGATGGCCGGATTTCAGTATACAAATTTTTCAATTTGAAAGAATGACCTTCACCTCAAAGCCCTGAGTTTCGCGCCGATATTTCAATCCGTGATGTGAGAGCTAAAACGTGATTTTGTCTGGGGACGAGGCTATTAGCGATCGGGCCATGACCCTTTAATTTACACAGTCCCTTATCAGTAATAGTAACATTATTCATAATTATATTACCTCTACTGCCCATTATTCAAAAGCGTGCTCTTTGATTGGTTAGTTTACTGCCGATTATTTTGCAATAATGGGTTGGGATTGCGCACTATAGTGCGTCGTACAAAGCGCACCTGAAATTCTTTTGGTGCGTGTCACCAAACGCTAACATTAACGCGGACAAGTCAAAGCGCACGCTGTAAAGACGTAAAAAAAACTGTTAATTTATAGTAAGAAAAAGGTCATTAAAATAGAAATAAAGGGTGTGAAGTTTATCTTTATGCCGAATAATGTGTCCTCGTCAGTAAAAACACTCGAATAATGGGTCTCGGCTTCGCCTCGCCCATTACTCATGTTTTCACTTGCCTCGGACACATTATGCTTACATGAACATTATTACCCATTATTTCTTAAATGCACGCCCATAATTTGTTTGGAACCAAGTGTTCCTTCTCTATTGATTAAGTACCATTTTAGTGACAGTTTGTGTTGTTTCGCATTCATATCATGGCATTTTTCACATCATTTACTGGTAATTCGCATTTTCACTTAAAATGTTTCTTATTAGGTTATGTTTCATTGCGTTCCATATTTCCTGCTATTTTTAACACAGTCGTAAAGCGACATGAAAAACAAATGAACTCCGGGGTGTGCAACTTTTAAATAATCCATCTACACGAACTCTCAAAAAGTACCGAGACAAATAGTAATTCAGAACCTGATGACGATGCCAATGATTTGAGGTCAGTGCATTCGTCAAGATAACTGCACACGAGCATATTCTGTGTGCGGTGCTCGACCTAATAAAACAGAATCATGCTCAAGTGCTAGTTATCTTAACGAATGCACTAGAACGAAGTTAGTATCCGTCATACACTTCGAGTGCTTCTTTCTGAAACAGTGAATAATTAAACAATACAAAAATTAATGACAAAATTGCCCACATTTACTTTTATAATTTAAAAAAAAACAGTCTCCGCCAACTGCATTGACTGGAGGCAGTTTAATGCATTGATCTCTGCACAGGCCGTCGATTGGTCTTTCAATTACTTTTATATTACACCATTCGTGATTGACTTAGATACAAAGTAATTGCAAAAGTGCCAGAAAGAAATCGAATTACTTGTAATTGTCTTATTGTTTCCATTTTTAATTTTAGCATAGTTGTCTTCGAAACTAACTCAAATATCTCAGTAGCCCTGAATAGGTCTAACAATAAATGTAATTTACTAAAATAGTTTTATTGTGATCAGAATTATATTTAACGCTAATCCAGGAGAAAATCAAATGGATAATTAGCTTTAACATTTTGCATGCACTAGTAAATGTAATTGATTGTTGAATGACACATCAGTTAATAAATTATCAGACGAAGTTTAGAGGTATCGTTATTTAACGTTAAAATCAGATCATGAAGGGAAAATAGAACAGCAATATTTTTTAATTAGCACTTAATCGTGATGATGGTACTGAAATGATACTCATAGACCATAATTAAGATTCAAGCATGAATAAACTGACGAGGATAAAGATAATGACCAGCTGGGGCAAGGGATTTAAATACCCCGACCCCGGCGCCACGACTGGACGCACTTCACGACGGACGATGTAGATAAGACGAAGACGACTAGTTTACGGCCATTGACCAAATATTGAAAATTAACTATTATTCTCAGTTAGGTCTAGTAAGGATCCAGAGTTTTTAACAAGTAACGAGTTATATTGTTTTTTCCAATCAGTTTTAAGTTACATATTCTAGTGGCAGCGGAATAAATGTAAAACGCTTTGATACTTTGTGAAAGGCGCTATACAGTGGCATTACTTCCGGTATTTTTTTAGGACGTGACCTCCGATATGACGTCACAAAATTTTAAATACAATCGCTCAGATTTGCGAGTGCGAGTCCTCGGAGAAAAATTTAAACATCTAAGTGATATTTAAATTTTCGGTTCAATTTATGTAACTTATCACGCATATTAGGTGCTAAACTTTGATTTCTAGTAGAAATTGGTAGAAATATGTGAATTTTGTACGAGAAAATTAAAGCTTAACACGCCAAAAATACTACCAAAATGGATGAAAGTCAGAGTCACGAACTACAAAAAAGAACACATTTAGGCCCATGAAAATTTACCATCAACGAAACATGCTACAGAGTTAGATCTTGACGTACATTAGTTTGTCTGAAAAAATCGTGAATTATGGCATGCTAAGACGGCCATTCCCATGTTGTGGTTTTCGATATGAAAGGTGTTTGCATGCGTGACAATGACACGCAAGCATGACGCAAGTAGATACGAACCTCATGTAGAAATGTTGTTGACGCTAGAAGAAAACCGAGCTTTTGTTTGTGTCTCTTGGAAACTTTCAGAAGGAAAACATAGGTGGTTAAGTTGTTATTAATTTGATTGGGAAACTGTATCGTTTAACAGAAAGAAATGCTCTCTAAAAGATAAGAAAAAGGTAATGATGACTGACTGAGGGCTACGGCAGTTGATGGTAAATTAGCGTATCGTTGGTGTAAGACTTGACCAATTAAGCCTATAAGAAATAAACCCCATAAACCCCATTCAACTCTATACATGTACCTGTTGATTATTTCATGCAGATATTACATGAAGGAATAACCGGTAAAGGTGCTCAGTCTACAGTGGCGTAACCTGCAGTGGAAAGGGAAAGGGCCTCACGAAAATTCGCCAACTCCTCCAGCCCCTACCCAAATAAGATCAGGAAAAATAATAAATTGATAGTAATAGCAGTATAACATGATTTTATTTCCTGGAACTGGCATCACTTGAATAGCGCGCTTGCTAACTGAGCTAACAAGCTTGCGTTTGTAGGGAAGTGATAGATCTGTCAACTATCATTTTTGAAAACGTGTTTTCAAACTGCGGTCATTACCATCGATAATCCTATCAGAAGATGAAATATACCAATAATTTTATCTCATCATGCCAAAAATGAGTCATTTATTTTGATAAGATGCACATTGGCGGGTACTTGCAAACTGCAAACATTGCAAAATTCTGCTGGAATTTGACAGCATGATCATGACTATATTTGACTTATATCAACTGTGGAGAAAGCCGATTGTAAATTTGTATATTTATAAACAAAATATTCATATTTAAGACTTATTCTACAGTGTGTGTGGGAATACTTGGTCCTCTCCTGTGTTAATAATAAATCAATTAAAATTGCTAATGAAAACCGCGCGGATTATATCGTTCCTCTTACCCACGAGTGCTTCACCAAAGTTCGAACGCCTAAAAATTGACCTTTTTAACGGCTAAAGGCGTCGTTGGCGTTCCTACTGTATATAAATGTTGACATTTATTTATCAAGCGAGGAGGTTATCTATAATCAATGGGAAATAATCCTGCATATTTCCTGCTAACGGTGCCCGTTGACCGGTTTGTGACAAACAATAATGCACTGGATAACGATGGATAACCAATATTAGGAAGACGCTGTTGAAATATACAAGAAGTTAAACCTGATTATTTGCACATAATAGTTGTTGCGCTAGGTTATGATCTGTTTACAAATAAAGGTTTAAGTCTTGTACTAATTATGCAAATTTAGACATACTGAGAACAATAGGGGATGGCCTTAATCAGGAAAATAGGTTATCTACGTATCTACGAAGTAGAATTATGTAACGTCTCATTTCGTTGAGTGTATTGCATAGTGACGGATGTTAAATGAAATTTCGAATTTTTGTTTTTGAGAAAATCGCATTTGAAAAATCGCGAACACTAAAAGGAAATTGGAAAACTTACTCATCTTATCCGTCACACCAAAATATACGCAAATTGGCAATTAGAGTAATGATGTAGTGACGGATGTTGAATTTTCCCTATACTAAAGCGGTATTTAGCATCCGTCATTATGGAATACAACAATCGGCGTTTTCCGAACATCCTTCAATCCAAAGTGCGTCATCGCGATTCTTCTCAATTTGGTTTATTACATAATGACGGATGTTAAGTGGATTGCCGAGATTCACCGCTTTGAACTGTAAATATAATCTAACTAGTAATAGAAATATTTATAAATTAATTTTATATTTTGCATGTGTCAGTTATAAATTTATGATGGGAATACTTAGTAACAGAAGTATTTAAAAAGCCCTGGTGGAAAATCAAGTATATACTTCTATGACAGAGGGTACAACATCCGTCACTATGTAATACACCTGACAATGTCATGGTTATTAATAATAATTCGTTTATAGTTCTTATCATTTTGATTTACAAGAGATGATGATTATTATGCTGTTTTATGTAGTTTTCAACTATGCCTTTGGTTTTACCGGTATCCTTGGAATTTATCCGTGATCCAATCTTACCTGTTCAGCACGAACTATCTGTAGGCCTATAACCGATCACCTCAAAGCGTAGCGTACAACGGATATGGCAATCTGTTGGCAAGAGGCGCAGATATGGTGTTGTGATTGGCTCTGGGAGTGAAATAGATACAACTGTCTCTGCATCTGCACTTGCGGCGAATGACTACTTCACAAATATATAAATTCCCACAGAAAAAAATGAAATTGTTAGTTTGACACATTTTATTCGAGTGTGCAAGTTTAATCTTTTTGTTTGTTTCATTACGTGTACTAAGTGAGATAAATTGATTTTTGAAACATGTCGCAGTCAGTATTTAAGGCAGGAAAACACATAGGAATCACTTTGTCCACTGTTGTCTGTTTATGCCTGTTGTTGTCTGTTGATGTCTGTTGATGTTTGTGGTTGTCTGTTAACATTTGCCTGTAATATCCGCGAACTTCGATGGATTTAAAACATTGGATCCCTCATTTGTTAATGAAGTCAAAGGTCACATACCAAGGTCAAAGGTCATGTGAGGACAAGATGAAAAATTGAGCTCAATTGAAATGTTGAAGTTCAATTAGAACACGGTTAGGGTTACGAAAATACAAATTCTATTGTATACATGAAGAGACGAGCTTACTCGGTCTTCTGAAGTATGAAGTATGGTGCACCTAGTACACACATACACATACACCACGCATTGCACACACGCACACATCTTCAAACAGACACACACACACGCGCGCGCGCACACACACACACCCACTCACCACTTTTTTTAGAATTTGAAACATTAAAGGTGCATTTGTGATTTGTTCATTAGAACAAAATATTAAAAAAAAAAAGGAATTCAGTTGAGTATGAGTTTACAAAATTCCATATTTCTGGCTGAGTAAATCAAATTAAAAAGGGGGGAAACCACTAAAGAAGCGGTTGTGTGAAGGCAGACTGTACATCCAGAAGACACACAAAGATCCCTAGAAGATGCTTACAGAACATCACAAGATAGGATGACCTGGCTGGAGGTCATGAAGCAGAAGACTTAGGTCATGCCATCAAAATAATTATTATTCCTCCAAACAGTGATTAAATAATGTTTTAAAATAATATTCGATTTAATAGGTGATGGACGGCTGCTATGTAGATCCATGTTCAAATCTGTTCAATTGGGGGGGGGGACAGAGCTGTGTTGCGAATTGCTCTTTAAAATATACGTAGTTTAGTTTCTTACCTTGGGCTGTTTTCCATCCATGATGTACTCCAAAGTCTCTGCTGATTGCCCAATTTGAATTTGTAATGTCTTTACCCACTCTGGTATCAATACCGCTACACCACCCTGGGTGAGTATCTCTGTTAAAGTAACATTAGCTAAGAAACCAACTTGGATCCATTCGCTGGGTGAGAATATTGTAAAAAGATCTTTGGCGGACCAAAAGTCTATGTTGTTCAATCTTGCATTCCAAGGTTGACGATCATATATGAGTTCATAGGAAGAGGCAGAGACTTGTGCATCCAAAACTGATCCATCTTCTAATCCCAAAGGTCCAACAGCTGGATTACATTCTGAAATATTTTTGTATCACCAATAACAGGGAATACCAATCAATCTATCATATAATTTTCGTAAAGACAAACAAAGAAACAAACACAAAACAAACAGAGAACCGGAAATTTTGCGGATGGTAACAAAACCAGGCCTCTAACAGTGAGCCTGCCGATTCCCGTATTAAATTTTCAGGTTCGTTCATCATGTTCTGTTTAACGTTTGGAGCTTACACGGTTGCGAATATTGCAGAGCTTCGGCATGTCACAGACAAAATAACCCCCAGTATGCAGCGCGATACCCAGGATCCTACTATGCTGTGACGTCAATAACGGCACATCATCATTCTGTGCGCGGACGCAATGGATTTCATCAGTTAATGACAGTCATTCGTCGTGTGTGAGGTCAAGACCTCAATAAGTCTGAAAGATGTGTACTGTAAAGCCCATGATATACTTGCAGTCGCATTGAGCGATTGGCGTGCGCAATACCGGATTTTGACTCAAGATCAAGTGTTACGCATGCTCACGCGGAGAAATCGCTCACTGCGACTGGAAGTATATCGTGGGCTTAATTGTTCAAATTTCTCTCTCTGTTTTTTAAAGATACTTTCAAATGCCGGTGTAGAACTAATTATAGTCCGGCGTACTCATAGTCCGGGAACAATGGTGAATAATCGATTCAGTTGACTCTTTACGCAACATTAGTTTCACGCTTTATTCCGTTATCGTCTATGGAGCCCCGGACTGTGCTAAGTCCCTTCCCTATTATTTATTCCCTCTCAAAACTCAAGCGGCGGCTAACCAGTGGTCTATGGCGGTTTGAACCTTGTTTCATTATTTTACTCGGTGGATCAGACTATCAAAAGTAGCTCCATTATATTGGGATCACCTTGGCAAGTGGGGGAGTCGGGCAAAGAGGCACTGGTAGTATGGGTATCTAATACTATGACGTACATGAAAATGTATGACGGCCATTACGAACGGATCACGGAGGATTATACATATGTCAAAATTGAAAGCCATATTACGGGTTAAAGGTCAAGGTTAGCTTATACATTGGTCAGGTATTAAACAGCTTCAATTTCAGTGTAATTGATCTCATATTGATTGTTATCACAATTAAAATAACCTATAGTTTTAGATTTTCGACAACGTTAAGCTACCAAGTTACACTTAACTTTAACTCTGGGGTAGATGGGTAGTACTCATGTTGGGTATTCCTTTATTTTGCGTTTTTCCATTTATTATAACGAAAGGTACGAATACGAATGTATTATTTTTATGCACATTTTGAGATTTTGTACAATGGACTGTATGTAACAGGATTTTATATGAAGATCACGTCTTACAACGTTTTACACTTCAAAATGGTTATTCAAGAACAAAGACCTTACTCCATCCTAAGAAATCACCGATATCCGAATATTACCTGGCTGACACAAATCGCCCTTGTATCCAATAGCCTCGAAGCGGAGGGAGCACCACACAAACCATTTTGTTGGCACGATGCGAAGATAACGGCCCCTAGTTGGACGAGGGAAAAGGATAGTCGCAACAGTATCTGCGTCAAAATTTGCGGCAAATGACTGTATGAAAAGCAATAGGAATAATAAATCATGACTTGCGGTGATGATCTAATTCTTAATTGCGGAATACCTACGGTACGTTCTGTGGCGTTTCCAACAGAAAAGTATTGACACTTATAGTATAGTAGATTTCAAAATAAGTGAGACCTCATTAAATGTTTTAGGTCTGTCCATTCGCCGTGAGCGGTAAGAGGAATATTTTAACGGCCACGTGTAAAACAGTTTATGATACTCATAAAATATATAGAAATGTAACTTTTAAATAATTTTGATCTAAAATGTGTTATTTCACATCTATAGATGAATGTTTCGATTCAAGTATCAGGATGAAAACACCAGCATTTATTTTATTAAACGTTGTTATTTGAACATAACTTTCCTTTGACAGTGCAAAATACCATTCGTTTTCACAGCATTGGAGAAATAATGCATTCTTATATCGATGCACACATAACACAACTAAGTTTTTATTTGGTCATCAAAAAAAAAAAAAAAAGACCAACCTTGTATCAAGAGATTATTGCAAAACGGATTTGACATCCTGGCCAACAATAGTCGTGGAGACGATTACAATAGGGTACAATAGGCGTGAGGGGAATTAGTGGATTTGTTTTTTAATTCCATCGGACTTAGTTAATACCGGTAATAACTTAATAACTAAACGTGTGGACACGACTATTGTTGGCCAGGATGTCAAATCCGTTTTGCGATAATCTCGTAATACAAGGTTGGTCCTTTTTTGATGACCAAATAATACCGGTAATAACTACACGTGTGGACACGACTTACGGCATACGTCCTTCAACCATTAACAGACATTTGTATAACTGAATACATCAGTTTCCAGTAAGCCGATTTTGTACAGAACTTTGTATCATGGTCGCAATATGTTTTGTAATGGCAACAAAGACCTAGTGTATGTATGGCCGGGGATTGAACCCCCATATCAACATTTCACACCCGTCCGAATATTCAAGGAGTCTACTATAATTTGCACTTACAGAAGCAATAAATGCCTGAACAGAATACGCAATGTTTGGTGGTTTCATTAACTATTTTTGGGCACTATATAGTTTACCGAGGGCTATCGCGTTCTTTGTCTTTACCGTGTACCGTGATACCAAACATCAAAGGATAGGTTCATAACTTTCCCGCAAGCAATGCTTATAATGCCAATGCCAAGAAGCAAATCAATTATAGTAGGATTTTTTATTCCTGTCAGTTCATTAAAAGTTTTTTGGGCGTGTCGACTATTCCATTCGTCTGAGAGGTTGCCTACTTCAACCAATCAATACAATAGAAATTCGATGTGACGATACCAGATCAGCTTAAGGCCACAATTAAAAAATGACCCTTTTCTCACAAACAAAATGCAAGGCAAATGAACTGAATAAATTCCAAACACCAAACTTGAACAAATTCTGAAGCCTTCAACATAAGAAAAGAAAATGATATGAATAATTATTACCCGCGAAGGTTGTTCTACGCCACTAAGGAATATTATAAAATCTGACATTTATTCGCCTTCTTCCAGAAATAATGCATGACATCTTGGTCAATAACCTGTCTAAACTAAGAGTTTTGGCCACTCATAACGAACTACAATATTTACGTGGCCTAATCCTCCTCAACCGTAAGAGATTCGCCCGGCCTAGATATTCATGACACTTTATCCGTTCTTTGATTGACTCCAAACAAAGGAATCGATAGCGTGTCTCAGACTGTACGAAAATCTATTCAATTGATTCTGGTATGAAGCCTTTACATATTTGATACAAAAGGGTTCATGTAAAATGGTTACAGCATCAATTCAGTTGAACAAAGTTGAGCATTTACGGCTTTTTAGTTTTAATTTCAACACATCCCCTCCAAATCAATTCTTACCATCGACAATATGCGTTTACTGACAGGAATAAAAAATCAGACTATAAGGAATACTCTAGCATGCAGAAAGGCTAGCTAGGCTACATCTACAGATGTATCGTGGACTAGTAATAATAATAATAATAGCTTTATTTCAACACGGTTATAACATGTTAAATATACAATATTATTCTTCCAAATGTCCTTGGCCTTAAAGCATTAAAGAAACATACATTTTAATTTTACATTTTAAAATTCTACAATTAAACGGAAATATACGTATAAGCACATGTGTTCAAAACCAATAATTACAATGGCGAGTAAGGAAACAGACAAACAATAACACAATTTAAAAATATCCAAAATATCTCTGAAGTAGAACGGAAAAATATTGTAAAATGTGCAAAGGTACTTGATAAATTTGGCCACATAGATTAAAATGACTAAAGACCAGAAAGTAAAAAAAAAATATAAACAATTTTAAAATCAGCAAATGTTGTTGTAAAAGATATACTGAAATTATACACATTTTTATGTACAGACTAAAAGTAAGTACTTAAAAATATACGATTTGAATTGTATTTATGCAAAGTATTCATATTGCATGAGAGATAATTGCACGAGAAATCATGACATATATATTGATCAAATGGTGCAGATGTTACTTAAAACTGACAAGGTCAATAGCATTTTTAACTGTAATACCAAGTGCATTCCAAAGTTTTGCCCCTATAACTTAAACTCAGTATACTACAACTATAGGTTGTTCCTGGAGTCACTGACTTTAGTGCAATGTGTTTGCTGCCGTCAGTCTTATGAATACACTAATGCCTAAAACGAGAGAACTAAACCCCGTAAGTCATATTAGCTAGAGTGATGTAGACATCAGTGTAACGATTTCATTTGACGCAACACTTTGCTCGCAAAATATGTACTGTAGTTTAAGGTTTTGCATGAGGCCTGCATGTTTGCCTTCGCCAATAGACCGTATTCAATAGCCAGCCATGTTGGTGGACAAGATAGACGCATTCCAGTATACTACAATACATTCACCTGTCAATGATCCCTGTGCAATCACTAAACATGGATCGATTGACAGCTTAATGTATTGTAGTCCTGGAATGTATGCATCTTGTCCACCAACATGTCTGGTGGCTGACGTCATATTGAATACGGTCTATAGCATTCTTGTACAAGAATGGTCTAGCTGTTTGATTTGCGTTGTCTTGTGCACTTTGTATTTAAGTAAAGCAGCAGCAAAATATCATATGTGCCTTATTTAAGGAATTCGTGTACCCCTCACTACAGAAAAGGTTTAACACCTTTGGTAGTTGGTAGTGTGGACCCTCTACATCAATGCTAGGTAGTTATTACTCTCAAATTGTGGTGTCACTTTTTTCAGTAGGGCCAATTTAAGGTCACACAGGGGTCAAATTTTTAAAATGCCCCAATAACGGTGAAACGTATACCATATTGTCCATCTAATCATAAGGATTCCAAAAATGTATAGTTTGTACCACTTCTACGACCATTGATTTTGGAGTTATAGGGTAAAAATGACTGAAATGGTAAAAAAAAGATCAATATCGATTTGTACAGCGGTCAAGTTAAGTTATGAGTTAAGTTAAGTTATGTGTGAAGTTATGTGATTATATTTTTAATACTTGCAAATTATTGCCTGAGGAAAGAGGATTCCCAATAAGTATATTTTTGATTATGTTAAATGTTTACTTACCGAGATATGGGTCAAAGAAGGTCAACGCAAATTAGATTATGTTGCCCTATGACCTATTTTGTCGCATAACATGATAACTAACCATTGGAGATGGTACAAACTATTCCTTATTTTGACACATTAAGCTAGATGAACAACTTCTTTCATTTTTTTATCAAAATTGGAGCCTGTACAAATGGGAAATTGACCTTTTTACCATTTTAGCCATTTTTTACCATATAAATCCCAAACCAATGGTCACATATGGTATAAATTATACGTTTTTGGAATCCTTATGTCTAGACGTACAATATGGCATACATTTCAACATGATTGGAACATTTTAAAAATTCGACCCTTTGTAACCTTTGTAAAATTGACCCCTACTTAAAAAGTGATACCACAATTTGAGAGTACTAACTACTTAGCATTGATGTAGAGCGTCCATACTAACTACCAAAGGTGTCAAACCTTTTCTGTAGTGAGGGGTAAACGATGATGTTTGACCTGGGTCCGTGCTCCTCCTCTAAAGATAATGTCCATTATTAGAGTTTTCGTTTTAGTATTAAATACATTTTATTACCTTAGGCTGGGAACCATGCATGATATGCACCAAAGATCCCACCATATCACCAACTTGAATTTGTAGTATCAGCACCCATGATGGCACCACTATATCACCAGTTCCCTGGGTGAGAACCCCTTTTAAAGTAACATTTACTAAAAAATCAAGTTGAATCCAGTGTCTAGATGCGATGATATCTTCCATAGACCAAAAATCCCCGTTGTTGAGTCTAGCTTTCTCAGGTCGACGATCATGGAGATGAAGATATGAAGATGCTGTGATTTGTGTATCTTGGACTGATCTATCTTCTAATCCTAGCGGTCCAGGGGTACTGCATCCTGGATTAATTGTGCCTGTTGAGGAAATCTCTACTGGGTAATTATGCCAATACGATTATCGCATTGGGACATTTCGCCTTAAAGGTGCTTGTTCCAATCGCCTTTGGGACCACCCTGATTTACCCGACGTATCAATTTTGATGTCAGATAAAAGGCCATATTTTTCTCAAATGTCGGCATGAAATTTCGACTTTCAAGTCCATTTCTTCCCCAAGATACAGGTAAAAAACTGCGGTTTTAATGGTAAACCATCATAGCACAGTAGTGAATAGGGCCTTGTAATGTGTATTATCACTTCTATCAAAACCGCAAGTTTGTTTCCCATGATACTTGGTGGTAAGTGTATGCAAGTGACAGCCTTCCATATGAAGTAGAGAGAAAGATACACATAACTCGGAACTAACGGTACTTATACCTAAACTTGAAGTATATTAACAAAGAAAGGTCTAAGAACAAAATATTTGTGTGTTTGGGTGTGTGTGTGACTGTGTGTGTGTGCGTTCGTGCGTGCGTGCTCGTATGCGTGTGTGTAAAGCACGGATTCAGTGCATGTAATAATGGACTCCATTGAATTTACATAATTCAAAATAAAACAGTGTTTATGTATCAAAAATATAGATTTGGTCATAAATCAATTCTTAATACATATTTTCTCATAGAATTTCGTTGATAGGACAGTTTGCATTTAAATGATTAAAAAACCAAAAATACCTTGCTGGTCCTAAAAGCGCCCCAAAAGGCGCACAAATACTTTAAGTGTCCGATATTACTTGCACTGCTTTTTCATGCATGGGCTTCATTTGCAGCCCTTCTACTATCTATGGACTATGTGTTACTGATTACAAATGCACTAGTTAGGTTTAAGTAACTCACTATCTTGCTTAAATTCATTCATTTCTGCTTTGATTTGATTACCAATAACTGCAAAGAGTGGATTTAGTTAACTCTTACCAATTTCGCATGTTTCACCTGCTAACCCAGTAGGACACGAGCAATGAAAAGAATTCATTCCATCAGAGCATGTTCCATTGTTAATACAAGGGTTCGATGCACACTCATCGATATCTAAAATAAAAATTATTTTAAACACTTGTGATAGCTACAAGGTTTGAATGTCACACTTACCTGTCATTATTTATTTATTTATTTATTTATTTTTTTTAATTTTTTAATTTTTTTATTTATTTATTTTTTTATTTATTTATTTTTTTATTTATTTATTTATTTATTTAGTTAGTTGGTTATTTATTTATTTATACATTTATAAATTTATTTATTTATTTATTTCGAATGTTCTGAGACAAATCAATGTAAGCTCTCTGAGATTTTGATGCGTGTAATGCACCAGGTCCGAAGGGATGAATTCATTGGATAAGTATCAAAATTCAGCCCAAGTGTATTGAATTGTCGCATTTCTTGAGTAAAAGGTAAATGCGCAGTTATTAACCTAAGTCATACACTACAGAAATGGTTTAATTCGTATAGTAAATAACAAATCCTGTTTGAAATGTCATAAAACTTGAAAATGTAAAAACAAATTTACCAGTCAAACTCTTACCAATTTCACAGGTTTCACCGACTAACCCAGTAGGACAGGAGCAATGGAAAGAATTAATTCCATCTCTGCATGTTCCATTGTTAATGCAAGGGTTCGAAGCGCACTCATCGATATCTAAAATAAAATCACAAGTATTAAAAAAAACAATTTGAAAACTTTTGCTTTAAGGTTGTGTTGAAAGTTGCTAAAAATTAGGGGAATCCCAGTATTTTTTATTTATTGCTTTTTAAAGTTTACATCTTAGTAGGGTCATATGGAGCAAAGAAATCGGTCCAATATTAAGGATTTAACCTTTGTTGATGACTTTTTTGACATTTGACGATTTTGTGTTATATCTCCGTAACCATACCTTACAAGTAGTGCAAACTATACTTTTTTTTAATCCCAGTGACAAGACGAACACCTTGGTTACCTTTTTTTACAGCAATCCAGGCATTTTTTATTTTTGACCATGTATTATGAATTTTCCCCCTCATGGATTTCGCCCACACTTTCAGAAGGGGCACCCCCGCATTTTTTTTCATTAACCTTCATAGAAGATAAAATCCACTGAGAAACGATGCTCTGCTTTCCACGGTCACGGAATTGCTCCAAATTACCCAACTATCTCGTTTCTCAAAGTACACATCCTTAATTGTCCTACCAACACCTAAGCTACGGTGTGAGGTTTCAAAATGGGTAACACGTGATTATCACATTAGCCAAGCGAGATAGAAACACGAAACAGGGCGTATTTTGAAGAAATGTATGCGCTAACACGTGACGATAAAAATACGAGTCCTAATTGGTTTTTGCTTATTGCCATTACAGCTAGTAATAGATTTAATAAATTATTAAAATGCATCATATTCCAGTTGATATCAATGCCAAACTTTATTCCCATACCATTTTTTTCCTTTTTAGTTCTTTGGAAATCAATAGCTTTTAGTTCTTGACAGTCTCTGTTATTCCGTTACCGCGAGGGCCTTATTTACTTGATTTATATATCTGTTGTTTTTATTTGTAGCGTTAAAATAATTTCGAAAACGCATTTTATTGAAACATAAAACATATGTGCACTAATTACCGTTGAAGTAATTTTTCATTAAGAATGTTAAATATCACAACTTGTATTACAATGACGTCAAAATGATGTGCTTTTGTTTGCGGTATATTTTTGAATAATTATACATCGTATTAGAAAGGGCGATAATTTGTTTAATAATACCATCGCAAGTTGTTTGTTGACTTAAAAAAATTGCAACAGAAATAAATGTTGTATTATCATACTTATAAATTGAAAAATAATAAAATAAACCCAATCAAAAGTCCAGAAAAAATGTAGGAACATGTACAAAAGGAGGATGTTGTACGTGGATCAAAACCTGGGCCAACTTGCTCATCTAGTTTGCCCTATCAACAATCATTATTTTCATGATTACAGTACAGATGAGATAATCGATGAGCTTAGATGGCGTTCATTTAAAAAAACGGACTTGAATGGGTTTCATTCACGCGCGAAAGCTTGTATTTTAACCAACGCCATCATAGCGAATTGATTATGTAGCATACACTTAGAATATGACATATAAATAACATTTTAAAGTAATATTGCGGTTACAATATGCTAAAATTGGATTGATAACGAAATAATTTTCTCAAATTAAATTTATCATATTTAAAAACCAGTATGTCCTTGTCACCGTCTATTGACATGCCTTTAATCAAACTCCAAATGGGTTCTATGATTGCGCTGGCCATTAATCTTCGAGCAACTATGTTAAAGTTATCTTGCTAATGGGTTGATTGATCCGTGCTTTCCTAAATACGAAGCAAATAATTTTATGGGGAGAGTTTTGGTATGTCCTTGGTGTAAGATTTTTTTGGGTATGTCCTCGGTGTAAGATTTTTTTGGGTATGTCCTTGGTGTAAGATTTGAATGAAAGAAATCAACCAAGCCGATTAACTCTATTCATCCCTTTAAAAATGCAAATGGTGCGTCCATCTCTCTGTCATTGGCGTTTGGGCCAGACTCCCTCATATAATGTTGCTGTGGGTGGTTCGCCACTCCTCCCGCACAGCGAGTTTGTTTTGCATTCCCAGCATATGCCGGTGCCATAAACTACAGTGTCCGCGTGACTGAGTGTCCTACCACCCATCTGTCTATTGTGTTCGCCATGAGTGCTGTATGCATCGTTTGTTTCAGCATTGTACCCAAATGGCCTAGTATACAAGGTCACGGTCTATTCCGCACATGTTGCTATGGTAGCTAGGACACTATCTCATGGGGGACACTCAGTTTCTTTACACCTGTACCCATATATACTCCTGGGTGGAGAGAGGCAAGCGAGGTAAAGCGCCTTGCCCAAGTGCACAACACATTGGCGACAGTGGGGCTCGAACCTACAACCTTATGCTTAGGAGGCGAGCGCTGATCCACTGCACCACATGTGCCCTCTTTCCTAAACATGTCTATATTGACTATTTCGTGAAGGAGTAACCAGTGGTTTACGCCCTAGACTTAGTATTTTAAGCCATTTGAGTGTAATTGAATAGGGTTGAAGACAAGAAAAATTGGTAGATGTTTCATATGGATGCCCCATGGATGCAAAAGTCCCATGGATGCAAATGAGGTATTACAATTGATTTCGTCATGCGCTGTATGACGTTGTGCAGAAGCGCTTGACGGAATGAATGGCAATACCTCATTTGCATCCATGGGACTTCTTTATGAAACGTCTACCAAAAAATTAACAAATCTTAACTGATGACCGTCGCTGTTATAGTAAAATTCTATATCAATAATTAAATGTTTCTTTATGTGAATGTCGAAATATGTGGAACCAGCATTTGATTTTCAAATGGAAATGTCGGCGACGGATGAGGAGCTTCTGCAAGTTTGATCTCAAGAGGTTTAAGCGGACTTATTTTTTTTCGGCGGGGGGGGGGGGGGTGATCTCAAGAGGTTTAAGCTGACTTAGTATTTTTTTCTGGGGGGGGGCACCCTGTATATATTTAACAAGTGTTTCGTCAAATCACCATGTTCGGGGGAGGTTATGTTGTTTGTTTTCAATTTTTTTCTTCTTTCAAATATATTACCCAAAGGGAATTGCAGGTGGGAATGGACAAGATGGCCGCGGAATATCGATCTTGCTTAAATCTTGTAATTGTGCCATTCGATTTAATCGTAAGCTCCTTTGAGTTCCCATGCTGGATTAATGATTAATTTGTATCTGACCCCCACCAGCCAGGGTTAATTACATTACGCCTCAGTGATTTTGTTAATGATTTCGATCTCGCTTAAAGAAGTCTCAAATTAGATGTTGGTGAAAATACCCATTTTATAAGCCGAATTAGTATAACAGAAGGATGTTCATACGTAGCGGTGATTATATTATAAAGTTCAGGAAATTAAAACTTATCACGTACTCCAATTTGTACGTAACTCAGTCAGAAGTACTTGGGAAAAAAGGATACTGAACATAGATCTACGGCTCTGAGTTCCAAGTCCGCAGTTAGGAACACACAGGAAGCGGAGGCCACCAATTTGATTGGACCAACGTAAAATCCAGGAATTCTCCCGTAGGGTCATTGAGGCCATACATATTCGAACTAAAGAACCAAACCTGAATACGACAAAGGACTGGACTTAGATCCAGTTTGGGACAGCCTGCTCAAGAGAAGCGGGGCCCCAAAAGACAATGCCAAAAACTCTATGACGTCATTTATACAATATGACGTCAAACAAGGAGACTCTACAGTATAAACAACATCAGCTGGGAGGTGTGGATCACCCGAAAGTACTTCTGACTGAGGTACGTACAAATGAGTAGCGTAGAAGTTGAATTTCATGAACTTTATTACAGAAATATTATATGTCGATTCATTGTATACATACGGTTTCATGTAACATGATGACCCCTTGCCCACCTGTGTTAAAAAAGTTGTTACTCGTATGAGTCTTGTGATGGGATCGGCCGGGGAATAGTTTCCGAATGCTTCAAAGTAAAAAGTAAAAACGCCCACTTTAAAAGTGCATTATTTATCAATCTCGTAAATATCACAGAAAGAAGAAACTTACAACAGATGCAAGATAACGGAATTTTCTCTCGTCACACGTTGAGATGTTAAAGTAAACAATTTGGTAAAAGGAATACGTTATATTTGTTGGAATTTGACGAAAAAACAAACAGATTTAACATGAACTTTAAATCTGATTGTTGCAAAAAGAACTTAATTATCTCGCACATTTTACCAAGAAAGCCAATGGAGCAAACGCAAGTAAAGGAATTGAGTTATCCTTACCATGGATTGTTTAAACCCGGGTTAGAGTCGCACTCATTATGTCTGAAATAAAATGAAAACATGCATACAGAATGGGTAAAATATCTCCTCATACAAAGATACTAGTAAAGACTAGTGTTAAAAAGATTTCAAGATTTTTTAAATGGTCTTTTTAAAATTTGGCCACAAAATTAATATGTCAAATGGCTAGGCCTTGGCTTTGTTCTCGTAGCTTCTTCCGCAGTAGTGTGCATGTCAAAAAAATTTACCTTTGTCAATAAAGCAGCAATAACTACATAAAATACATTGATTAAGCGCCTTATAAAAATAAGGTCCAAACGTTTTCACAAAAGCGAATTACTAGTTAGCCTAAAACATAAGAATATGAGTTATGGCCCCGTGAGAGGAAAATAGATTAATCTATAGATAAGAAAAGAGCAGCACATCAAAAAAGAAATTTCCTGTCGGGCAATATATAGAATTTAAAGGACACTCCATGTACACTTTTGGTGTAACTGTTTCTTTGTAGACTAGGGCCCGTATTCTCAAACGATTGTGTTTGTTTTAACCGATACGCTAATCAATGGTTAAATGGCAATTTAAACGCCCGCTAAAATAAACGCCAATCTCAAAGCATAGTTTACTTTAAACGCTGTTAAATTTTAGCCGAACATTGTTACTGCCTAAAAAACGTTGTTAAACTTTCTTTTCCTGTCCTTTCATTCTTCTCGATCGAACCAATTTTTGCCTTTGCTTATCTATTTTCATGCTCGTGTTTCTGTTATAAGTATTGAATATAGCAAGTGCGGCAACGACATAAAACAGTTTTAAATAGCCTGGGTTTTTTGTCTCCATCATCAACAAATTCTAAAGCTCCTTGCGTAACACGACATTCTTTGACATTTACCCGTGGAGCTTCTGTGCGTTACATTTACAACACGGAAGGCATTGTCTGGCATATTCAATAATGGTTCACGGCAACGTAATGATATAGTGCGAGGATAAGTCACAGTGTCGTGTATGATATTTACGGCGTTTTAAATGTCGTGGTTAGCTAACGACTTGTTAAAATATTTAACCTGCGGTTTTTTAAACAGTGCTTTTAGCTAACCACAGTTTAGGCCTAACACCGTTTAGTTTTAAACACGTTTGAGAATAAGGCCCGCTCTTCTAGTGAGGCATAATATTTCATCATAAGAATCATACACCTGATGATCCTACTGTAGTTTCAATACCGATTAATAATACTCGCTTTTCAATGATTCAATGATGATTTATAACACTGCACATCTCTCTTCCTCTCTTCTAATTGGTTTTGATCACTCTACTTACAAAGAATGTAACTCTGTAATGCAAATGTCTCTCTCTCTCTCCATCTCTCCTTCGCTCTCGGTTAGCAATGGTTAGTGACACCATCCTGGTAGCAGTTCGCCTGCAAACAACTCCTATTTGGTCGATGTCATCTGATCTTAAAATTCTTCTAACTACCCTTTCCGCATTACCGGTAAATTTGAGGCTGGGAACGGCGGCAATGGATCCCAAAGCCCCCCCCGAGGGTTAAACCCAGTGCCACTTGTGGTTGGCGATTACTACGTCTTCCGATGAAACTACTCGCCATTGACAAAAGCTATAAAGAATGTCCCCTTAAATTAGCAGAGAGAGGTGTAACATTAAAGAAAACTATTAATGCGCCACCAATTATACTTTTTGCTTATGCTCGGATTTTTTGCAAGGATAACGTATTTGTATGGTTTATGTTCTGCTTCAATACTTGCCTTATTTTCTCTGTACAGGCGAATTTAATTTAAAACAAATGCATTTTCCAAGGCGTCAGAAACAAGCCGGTGAATAATGGAATAGCACAAGTCATGCGCCCACAATTTCCAGACATTCTAAAAATGCTCAAAAAGCTACCACAGATTTTGCGGGCGAGAGCGGAACAAGGTTACAATTTCGATAAAATGGTCCATTTTGTGTGACAATGTTACCCATTGTTAGGGGGGGGGGCGACTTTGAGCGTAAAGTCCTTTTGATAAAAAAAGCGAACTCGACCTCTTTCCCCCCCCAAAAAAAAGCCTGTTTACGGGCTTAATATCTTGCATTTTAGCTGTCAAACTAGGCAGGGTGACCCATCAAAACTTTAACCCTAAATGTGAACGTGATATTTTTCCACTTTTTTTATTTTCATTTATATCTGTGGATTTTATTTTATCATAAAGAATGGGAAATTGAAGTAATCTTGCCTGAGTTTTGGTGGTTCTCAAGATATGGTCCAGCTGAACAATAAGTCATCAAAACAGATTTGTTAAACGGAGCATCATTTTTCTAGTCATTGAAATCCCAAAGCCCAAATCGAGCAGATCGTGTCCCCCCCTGCCCCTGACACCAGACAGAAAACTGTATTTGGCACAACTCCTGCTAATGATTTCAGCTTGACCAGCCCGGTTGCCAAACAATTTTGTGTACTTATCATTCCATCATTAAAATACCCTGGACAAGTCTGCAGTTTTGTGCTAAATCACCAGTTTTTCTTCCTTTAGATAAGTAAGATAAAGCAAAGATGAATAACATTAGGAGGACTAAATTTCAAGTTACCTCATTGATATATGAATGAATAACAAGTATCAATATTCTGGTGTAATTGTATCAGGACATTCAAAATGCTTCCGTTCACAGCAAGATATCATATTCGTAAAATGCCATTTTAGCCTTAGTTTACTAAAAATGTTGAACCCCTGACAATTAGATCGCGTATTGGGTTGCATACACCCATTTTTTATAATTTCCTGTGTCTTGGAGGTCATTTACGAATGTTAAATGTTTTTTTATTAATACTGATAGGCTTATTTAGCCATACCTATTATAGATTCATCTCAGAGAGAGCAATCTTAAATAAAACAGAGTCAGGAAAACATTTAAAATTAAATAATGTAATAAAAACTCATATCATATTTCCATTAGAAGAAAACGGTAGAAATGGAACGGTCCGAATGGCAATCAATTAAAAAAATATTTCCTATAAGTTGGGTGGCAAATATGTGCCGTAAACACACGTGCAGTTCTTGTACTTCCGGTGACCCGATCGTAGCAGGTTATCCATTTAATTAACAAATATGACTATTACATGAATATTATAAACTCGTACTCATTGATATTAAAACCACAAAGATCACAGACTGGTCAAACAGGGTTCATGCCATGGGAATCGGGTTCCGGTGTGTGTTTTATTGTGTTAAACGCCATTTCCGTCGTCTGCTAAATAAATGTCGCTGGCATCATTAATTATAAAAAATCGTTCTGTTTACCCATAAGGGCGCTGATTTGGTCTTAAACATTTCAGGTGAGGGCTAATGTATATAAAAGCTTTACAACCATGCAAAGTATCAATTTTGAAAAATCGTGAGGGCACACTATATTTCAAATGTGCCAGTGTCTCTGCATACAATGGTAAACAATTAACTTCATACTAGGTCAAGAAGAACCATTTACTGGCGAACGCTCTATTTTTTATAATTAACAGTGCTGGTCAAAGTAATAAGCTAGTTTCATATAATAATTGCAAGTCTTCTTCGTTGTTAATACAAAAATATATATAACACCATAATAGCATGGACACTCAAAATATACTTTTCTTTCCCGGATCACTTAATTATATGATTAAATTGGACTGACAACTACACCGAATCATATCATTAAGAAAACTTGCAGATGTGCTCTGAACTAAATTACACAGGGGCTTAATTATACCTCAAAGCAAAGGGTGGGTAAGGACCTAAAGATTTCTCACTGGCTTAATGATTGCCCATTTTTTCTCCCTTTTTTCAAAATTTTTCGTTATGCCGTTTGTATAATGATGAACGCAAAACTACTATAAACGAAGCTAATTCTATAACCCCCGCCTTAACAAGCCTTTTTTGAAACACGGTTTACGTCGGGAATTCGCTACAATAAAGCACCCGAGGCTTATAATTGTGATACCAGTGGGTAGCTCCTTTTTCCATTGATACCAAAATAACACACCTACAGTGTCCCAAAATATGTAATCCTGGTAATTGGTGCTATAATTTCAATAATACTGAGGATTTTTCAAATTTTATAACAGATTTTAAATAGCGAAATATTTTCGTATATCCTATCAACTTTTTTTGTCTGATACGACTCACTGGTTTTGAAAACAAACGCTCCTATGTAACTCTAAGGCACAATAACCCATTCCAAGTTTGCCTAAGATCGTTGAAGCAGGTTCACCTTGAAAAGACGAATAAAATGTCTTTCAACTTCAAAATTCTCCTCGTTCTATCCTGTCTGTTGTTTTTCAAAATAAATTACTAAAATATTTGTCGACATCATTTTATCCACGGTCTTTATTGTCTATAGAGTTTTCCAATACTCTATACTCTATGTAACAAACAAACAACCAGTAACCACTGAAAATCAAACTTGAGTTACATCAAACACTATGACATGACAAATGTCATTGTGAACATCGAATATTTTCCTATTTGTCAAAGACAGGTTGTCTTTAAATGTTTAATATTTAGTTGACAAGATTATTGTCACATAATTGAACCAAAATAAAGAGGTAAGAATAAAAGAGACAGGAGATGAGAAATAAACACGTTTTCTCCGTACTTAAAGGATTGTGTATTCAACAGTCAAACTTGGAACGAATTGTAGTGTACTTACGTAATCCCGTTGTTCTCAAAACCAAAAACGACGTCAATAAAGTAAGTCCACGGGGAATAGGCGAAAATCCCAAAAAAAAAAAAAAATTTTTGCAAAAAAAGTAGGAATTTGTAGGAATTTGTTTACAAGATTTTTATTGCGGTTCCAGACTATAAATGGTGGTTAAATGGACCAATTTTGACATTAAATATAGAGGTATTATAGAAACATACTCTGCAGAATATTTTAAATGTACCATACTGTTTATAGTCAAAAATCAAAAAATGAAAAACACAATAATTAAATTTTATTATATTTCTCAATTTTACTTATAGATATTTCTCACGGGAAAAGTACTTGGTTAATTATGGAAAAAACGAAGTTGAATTTCTCCAGTGTTGTTGTGCAAAGCGATTATCATGTGTTTATCAAAACAAAGGATGTGCAGAGATGAGCGGAATTCCCCAAGATGCAAATTAGAAAAACATGGGTCAACATGGTTATGCTTTGAGGATCAAAACAGATTGCAAAAAATTAGAAATAGGTAGTTTCCCATGATGTCATAATGTTTAGGTGATTGCATGATGCCATACAGATGATGTAGTATGTGAAATCGATTGGTCAGTGCACGTTATGTTTATGGCATTGATGATGCCTGTGTAAATGTTATTATAGTAGAAAGGGGAACCTAACTGGAAAACAGGGAGATAATACAAGACGGCCAGAGCCAGGCGCTATATAGTATAGGTATAGCTCGTCTGATCTTCAATAATGGTAGATTTGTGCCATTAAAATAGTGCTAGGATTATAATATATTGGATGCCACAGGAGGCTTGATAGCTGAACTGTCTACTGTCGTCTTTTAAGACAAAACGAGCTGCCGATTTCGGAATCAAAATGAATTCCCGTTGGTGGTGATACTAAATGTTGACATTAGCAGCAGACTGATGGTTGGTAGAATACCTGGATTGTATTGCAGAATATTAGTGTCGTCGAGTAAAAACCCTGTCGCCTTGAACTGCGGACCAAATTATTGCAAGAAAGTTGCATGGATTTTGTTTACCCGTGGAATTTTATATGAACTTGCACGCTGTCATGGAGTCTTCACTGTGAGGACATATCCTCGTTGAACTGCAAAGCTTCATTAATGGTGGACATAAGTCGCCACATCTGAAAGGACTTCTTATTTTTGTTAAGATCGTAAGGACATTGAATGTCATTAGGAATGTAATTGTGTTTGGGACATACCAAATCCATACCTATGATCATTTTGGATAGTGATTGCTTCGTTGACGCCATGATCTAATGGGAATCCGATGTGAAGGAACTTGCAAGCAAATTAAAGCTAATAATACCACACATGGCGAGATATACGTTTTCTTAAAGATGAAAGTTAGGCCATAATCAGGTCATTTTTTTTCTGACTTGAAAGAAGTTAAATATTACCAGTAGAGTTTAATGGTGATGTATCGAGTTTTAAAAAGAAGAAACTGTTAATAGTTCATACGTTCCTGTAGTAATTTTCGTATTAATTTCCTATTTAACTTACCTACAAACATGCACAATCCACCAAATCGGTTTGGTAGCGTGTTGAAATTCGAACATGACCAAGGGGAAGAAAAATCTACGAAGATTTTCATTTCCAGACGTGATGGTAAAAGAAGCATTACTCGAATAAAAGCTGGACCAAGGAGTTTCAATTCCAGTGGCTTACTTAGAACTGTTGCTATTCTTTTCCATGCATTTGATATTCCACGAGCGCATATTTATGTTTGCTGATTAGAACCGCAGCGTCATAGATACCTTGATGATATATCAGTAAAAATCGAGTGCAGATGTACTTTGATTTGATTGAATTTAATAATCGCATTTGAAGAGAGATCGAGAGAGCAGATGTAACTTAATTAATATAGACATATTTAATATATATATATATATATTATATACTATATATAGCTTTATATATATTTATATATTACTATATATATCTATATATATATTCTATTAAAAAATGAGAGAAAATATGTAAGACGAGCGGACGTAGCAGAGGCCTGTAGGGACACCCCATTTCTACGCAAATACTATATCTCTATTATATTATTATATAATTATTATTCTATATATATATATATATATATATAACTATATATATATATATATATATATCCTATATATATAAATAAAGTGATGATAAAACCATCCAATGGAAAAGTGCGTAAACCCTAATAAGAGAGCTATGTAATAACTCATTTAAAAGACTTGATTACTGTGGTTTAGAGAGTACTGTTTCGTGAGGGCCTGCGGAACCCCGGGGGGGGGGGCACTTGTATCAAAGGGTGGATATTATGCGTGAACAGAAAACGCGTGTTACCGCGTAAAAAGGGTGTACTTGGGGGTGTCCCTTAAAACAGCAAAACATGGAAAAAAAAAGGGTTAGGTTTTTATCGTAACCCTGAAATTGTGATGTTGAGCGGAGAGAAAAATCATTCAAAAATATGAATTGGAAGTAAAGCAACATGTTAAAGCAAGTAGTAAAGAACATGAGCAAAGCCACAATACATTGCTCACTTGTTTACGGTAGCAAAAACTGACAAAAAGACTCGTTTATGGTGAGCAAACACACAAAAATGCTTGTTGGAAATACTTGTTTAGGGTGCATTTCGGAAGTCCATGTTCACGCATCATATATCTACCTTTGAATACAACTGCCCCCGGGCTGCGAACAGACCCTCACTTCTCGGAAACAAAATGCATAATGATTATGCATTTTGTTTCTGAGGAGGGAAAAAAGAGATAAAAATATTTTTATTTATTGAAATTTATAAATTGGTCATTTTGAATTTGGCCGCCATCTTGACCAAAAACATTTTGGCCTCCAGAAATATTCAGCATAAAAACTCTACCTTTGTGCCAATTTCCATGATTTTAACACAAAATGCACAATATTTCCAATATCTTCACCATTGTGCAGCACTAGAACATGAAAACATTTGACTGGAATATTCAGTAAAAGTGGTGACATAGTTTGAAACAACTGTTTCCCTTCTGCCAGGAAGATTGATTTTGAATTGACTCCTGCAGTGGTACACAGTTCTTACTTTCCCGTGTACTACACATAATAAATAATGACCTTTTGTAAAGCGCTTTTCATTGTAAACAACCTGTTTGCCTATCACTATTATGCCGCCATCGGGAAATCGTCACATTTCGCTTAATCTAGGTGGCTTCTGGCTGGCGCACATACCTATCAGCGCTTAGATTGTAATATTCCCCATAACAGCTCCCCAGATTTTGCTGGCGTCGGCGAGGTAATTGCGATTAAGCATCTTACCCAAGGACACAAACACGTTGACTGCAGCGGGGCTCGAACTCACGATTTACAATGGTTTTAATATTATGAGTCCTGCACTTATCCGTTAAAGGTGCTTGTTCCGATTTTTGTCTATCGTGTTCTCTAATGATATGAGAGCCTGACACTTGTACACACTGACTATTAAGTACCGTGGGAAACAGACTTGCGGTTTTGATGCTAGACGCGATAATGCATAGTGCAACGTCCTATTCACTACTGTGCTAATATTGGTGGTTAACCACTAAAACGGTAGTTTTTTATCTATATCTTGAAAAAGGAAATTGATTTGAAAGCTGAAATTTCAGGACAACAATGAGAAAAATACGGCCTTTCATCTGATATCAAAATTAATACTACTTCCGGTTAATCCCAAATACGATCGGAACAAGCACCTTTAAGCCAGACGTACTCACAATGCACATGCAGTGTTTACATTGTCCAGATATTAGTCCTTGAGTATGAATGTCCATATTTCCTTGGCTTTATGGTAGCAGGTTGTGACAGAGTCGTTTGATTGATTGGTTTGGAACAAATCGTGAAATGAGAATTAAAAGTTTCTAACTGACATTTTTTGTAAGATAATAATTTATATTTTACTAAGCTCTAAAATGATATACATGTATAGATAGCACAAAAACAAACTCGGCATGTCTTGCATGCAGTCAACGTTATTCAAATGTCCGATTATTGTAAATCAGAAATATTTTTGTTAGTATTTGTGAGACGTTCTTCGTCAAAACCATGCACTAAATGACTTAGATTGAATATCCTAAGCACACGGCAAAGTCGTTCAGCAAAAGCTGCACTTTTGGGTACTACTGCGCTGTCGCTACCATGCGGCCAATAATAAATACACACATTCATTTAAGAGGAGGTAGAGTGTTCTTCCCACAATGCATTTCCCACAATGCAAGTACTTAAATTGCAAGATTGAGTTCTGTTCTGTACTTTTTTGTCACTATAAATTCATGTGACAACCAGTGCAGAAATTGTATTGGAAGAATTGGATTGTGGGAAGGACACTATACCGCCTCTTCGTTCATTCAGCCCAAACTCAAACGATGGCGGCCAAGCCTTGTAAATAACAAAATAAATCAAAATAGATACATCAATATAGACTGTATACTAACAATTACATATTAATATTTGGGCAATTGGCATGTTTCAGCCTCCTTGTACAATTTTAGATTGATTAAACTTCCATTCCGTTTCAATGGTCAGAGTGACCGTTAACCTACATACCCAAAATTAAAGATAATGATCACCAGAACTGAATACTAGCATAACATTAATATGCCGAAATAGTTGGCCACAGCCGGGCTCGAACTGACAATAACAATACTATCCAAAAGTAAAATCCATAATGTCTATCGCTTAGACCGCTGCGCCACAAGGGAAGTTTAGAGCATAAAACGCGAATTGTTGTATATGCTAGTAAGTGAGGGTTCAGTAGTGATGTTGAACAAAAGAATCTCGTAAAAACATCATTTTCTTTGTATGAAGTCAATTATTTTCAATGTTAGCAGTAAAAGGCACATAAAGAGGATAAAAAGAAATCATTTACTCAATTTTGCCAATATTCATTTCGTAATAAAGGCTGTTGTTCTGTGAGACCGTTTTTTTTTTAAAGTTTCGCATTTGCCACTAATAATCGTTATACATGACCGTTTGAAAGTATCTCTAACTCGTCGTTTCCGTTTTCTTAAATCATATCTTGCTCATGAAATGTGTCACATATATTTCATATGGCTGAAATACATGCTATGCTTTTGTATTACGAGTAGTTAAGCGATTGTTAACGATACTCCCACCTAGTGATTTGTACTCGTCAACACGCGTCAAACAAAGGGAGGTTTTTTCTGTTAATATACTCACGGTGGGTGTCGCTTGTATAAGGGCATTTTCATTGCTTTTTTTTGCTGTTTTTTTCATTTTTTTAAAGTTGGTGGGGGGGGGGGTGCGGGGTGCGGTCGCACCCCCCAAAGTCCACCAAAGGGGAAAAAGGTCCACTTTTTGAACAATTTATTATAAAAAGGTCCAAATTTAGAGAAATATGACGAAAATTGCACTTTTGGCGATGACATGTTCAAAACGTCCAAAAAAGGACCGGTTTTAGGAGAGTAGGTCCATTTTCGCCAAAAAAGTCCACTTTTTCGAAGATCCGCACCCCACCCCCCCGTAAAATCCTGTGTACGGCCCTGCCTTGGTTTTTTCTTGGTTTTTTCGGTTCTTTTATTTAAACTTGGTGGACCACTACCGTTGGTCCTTAATGAGTGAAACAAAACCGGCGGACATCTTGGTATCCCCAACACAATGACATTCCAGAGGCACCTTTTTAACAGACGTTGTATCCCGGTGCCCGTTTAAGGACATGCCATCCTCCCCATGTATGTGCGCAACGTTAAATACATTGAGTTTCACCTAATTAGTTGGGTCATTCGGGCATTCCGGATTGTGGGGAGAAGAGCATCATTTCTCATTGTAATCTGTCTTCCTGTGAGGTTATATGAAAACAAATTTAGCGGGGTGCCCTCTCTTGAAAGTGGTGGGCGGAATCCAGGATTGAAATCCATTTTCAAACTGAAAATGCTTGGATTTGCTGTAAAAAGCTAACCACAGTGTTCGTCTTGTTACAAGGATTTACAAAAGGTATAGTTTTTTACTAGACCCACAACGATCTGGTTCGGAGGTAGAAGACAAAAATAGTTAAATGTCAAAGGTCATCACCAAAGGTTTTAAATATTCAATTCATATCGCAACAATGCACGCACAACGCACCGATTTCTTTAAAATTTGACTCTGCCCGACGACGATGAAGACTTTGATCTTCAGAAGTTAGGCAAGGCATTCTCAACTTCGCTTCCTTCCAGAATGGGATATTAGAATGATCGGTACCAAGTTTAAAATTTTTCATATCGGCACCGATTTCTTTAAAAATTTGCCTCGGTCTGCCGACGACGATGAAGACTTTGATCTTCAAATTTAGCAAGGCATGTCTCAACTTCCTTCCAGAATGGGATATTAGAATGATCGGTTCTATACGACCAGTATCCAGAATAGTGTATCCGAGCAAAATCCTCACCCGTTTTTTCATGGCCAGTTAGAGGTAGTGGCATAGCGTGTCATGTAGCCGTGACACTTGCTCACCGCATGAAGGTAGCCGTGCACGAGCCATAATCTAGTATAAACAAAAACATCCACTGTTACATTAATTGAGATTCTACAAACACATAAACGTACTACCCACAACACACAATATCACACAACACACACCCTACACACCACATAGCGACATTACACATACCCACCATCAGAAAAAAATCGCCTATTGTTTAAAACTTAATAAAATTTGCATTGCTTAACGAGACCTTTGATTTACTTCCCGAGGAACTTAGTTTGCTCGAATAAAATAAAACTACAAATTGAAATTAGTAAAAATCCTTTTTACACAATCGGAACTTCCGTTTTAAGTTATGGTTGAAAATGTAACTTTGCAAATTGAAATCTCTTACGATATTTTCTTATGTATTTTTGTTTTCTCAAGCTGCCGATATTTAATTTTTGACTCTACGTTTCCATCATTATTTGTCGAAATTCAAGCACTTAATTGATAATAAAAGTAAAGAGCTTTTTAAAATATCTACTAACGGCCGGGTCCGGAAAGTGGTGTAGTCTGTGTCATAGCTGCGAACATAGTAGCTAATTTGTACTGAGCGAGAGAGTTTAACGTTATCAGTCGTCACAGTGAATGTATGCAAAGGAAACTAACGCTCCAAATATCTCCGGAAAACGAAGGGGTTTCTATTGAGATTTTTCATCAGAGGTCCGTTCTTTTTTTGCTTTGAATAATGTATCCTAATTGGGTTAGCTCTGCTCCAGAGCCGAACCCCCCCCCCTTTTTTTACCGTCATAAACCACACCATGTCCTACGCCCCATGATAAAGACCTATAGAACCTAGCGAGAAAATTGAACGTTTTTGTCGGGTACTTCGGTGCTCGCAAGACGGAAAAGTGAACACGCAATCGCTACGAGCCGCATCCCTTTTTCCCACAATGCCTTTCAGTATTATTCCAGTCTTGAGAATTTTCAAACGCTGGTTTCAATTTACGCCAACTTTTTTTTCTTCAATTTTAGAAACAGGATATACGTACTTACCGGACCGCCGTAGGTTAGTTTAACGGGTTTTGTTTAGGATATCGTTGGTTCCCACATTTTGAAACACACTTCGTGTTAAGAAAAAAAGTACTGAGTATATCGCCTAAATTTATTTTTGTAAGTAGAATTGGGATCCTAGATTGTACTTAACGGAAGAGCTGGAAGTGCTAAGTTTATGTCCGTCCATGATGAAATAGTGCCACCTCAAGAAAATGACCTCTAACTTGACTTGCCTGAACCAATAAAACAACTAATAGATGAGCGTAGATACGTACATGGCGCTATTTCCCTGCTATTTAATATTGGAAGGCCGTTTCCAACAGCCGTTGAATTATTATCGGGATCCCGATATTAATTATTCTAGTTACAAAATTCCATCGTTTGCGACACAGAGACATTGTAGAGCTTAACCATTCACAGGTATAGTTTACTAGCCAGTTAACAATGCAACCGTGTAAAAATCTCAATTTTTTTGAAAAATTGGGGGCGCTCTTAAAAAAGTGCTAATATTGCTTTAATATGAATATCTATGAACGGAATTGTCAATAGGATAATTAGTTCGGTCTTAGAAGAATTCGGTCTTGTGACGGAAAGCCATTTGAAATGCTTTATCCATAGACAGTGCCGACTAAGTTTAAAGTACTTGGTGAAACAATATATAAGGACTATGAAGTCTACGAGAGTGAGCGGGAATTTCAGGAACATTTTGGACTTCTAAACATAGGAGTAGTAACAGTGTCCACATTCGGCCGCATCTGCGGTACCCAGAGATCCCCCCCACACACACACATCCACAGTTTGGGATGTTTTATTACATTCAGTAGTATGCCAAGGTGACATGTGTATACCACCTACAAACATTGGTTTATATCTGTAAAGAACGTCTGAATATCTTACAATGTTCTTGAAGGTAAACATTCGATTAACGTTTTGCGAAAGGGAGGCATGCACAATGAGAGCCGCAGTTCCACTCTGTGCGTATGCTACTATATCCTATTTTAAAAGTCCAAGATCACATCTCACCATCGGATGGAACGCCATAAGCTTGGGCGTCCAAAAATAAGGGCTCTGTGATGTCAAATGGGCCACGTCGGGGGCCATATATTTCGGCCGACATCGTACAGTTGCTTATGACATGACAGATACATTGCAGGCAATCATGTGGAACATAGATCCGACCTATTTAGGAAACAAAATAATAAGACATTTTATACACAATACTGAAATTCCTAAATAAAATCCCTGTAAAATAAGGGGGTAAATTAGTACAGGGGTATTTTTTTAATTTTATTTTTGTCTTATTTAGCCTGGGTAGATCATTCAGTGTTCAGACACTGCTTTCCAATTATGCCCAGGGATCCAGGCCGAATTGGGACAGCCACGGGCTTTCACCCTACTCTGGCTGCGATTACATATACTGGCTGCGATTATATATACAGGCGTGATTCTCCATGTATACGGGACCGACGAAGGACGGGGCATTCTCATGGTTCGTTTGTCCAAGTCCAAATGAACCACGGGGGAGAGCGGAATTCCAGTTTCAATCAATAGTTCTTACAAATCAAATCCAGAATTTAGTACCCAATTATATCCCAGCAAGTGGCCCCGCCGAGGATCAAACCGGGGACCATCTGCATCAAAGGCGAATATACCCTAACCGGTGGGCTACACTCTCCCTATTTGAATTCAAGTACAATTGTGTTTAAATGTACATCAATTAAAATGATTAAAGAAGGTATAGTTTGTATATTAAATTTTCCCCGGAGATGGCTAGCGCACATTAGCGTTGAAACCCATGAGCGCATGGTCGGATTCGAACCGGCGACCTTCGTATTACTAGCACGACGCTCTTGCCAACTAAGCTATCAAGCCAAGGTTGGAGTGATAGAAATGGTTTGTCAAGGTTCCGACTGTTACACGAGTATAACCCTATTAAGGTTCAAGGTCATCCTCGGGTAAAAAATTACCCAATGCTCAGATTTTGTTGAAACTAGTGTTAAATTGTCTTTTCTCTTAGGATCCCAAGTGTACTATTTTACGGTGTGTGGCATTGGCTGCATAAACAGGGGAAATGTAACAAGGGTCTAATAGGTCTAGGGTGGGGTCACCAAGACTTGCCCAGATTTTTGCACACAGAGCCGTCACCAAAGTTTTACATCCATTTTCTGTTTCAGTATAACAGAGGAATCATTGACACCAATTTAAACAAAACTGAGTACTGGTAATTTTTACCCAGGATGACCTTGAAACTTAATGGCTGTACTCGGTACTACCGAAACTATAGTATATTCATCGAAAAGCGATCTTTTATGCTGGGAATGCTCGGGGGTGATCGACAAAATGATGATAGTACCATTAGTCTCTCGTTTATGATAAGTCGATAGCTGCCCTGTGATCATATTTATTTGTATCGCTATACATTCTTCACATCCAAGGTGACCATGTTCTTGTCATCACAGACAGCAAGCTCTCTAATCGTCTTATTTCCCCGAGAGTTATCATGGTAATTGAGATTAGCGGATACGGACGAGTATTGTGGTATGAGTCCATTGAAGCTAGGAGCGAATTCACCTCCCGTGATTTCGGCCCAGTGTGCAAACGTAAGAGAAATTGATCTCCTTTTCTTGTTTTGTGTGAGCGCCATAGACTTACTCAAGGGGTGAACCCCTTCAAAACCTTTCCGTTGCTGGGCGCTGACATTTTGAATATTGCACAACGGAATAATTATTAGTTTGGGTGTGCTTTTATACAAACATAATGTCATTCGATACAAACAATCCGCCAAAAATCAGTTGTGGCTGGTTGGGTGTCTATTGGTTGTTTAAAGTTCTTGTCCTACCATGGCCACACAACGATAATTACACAAATCAGTCCGGTCTTGTTTCAATAAAACCGCCTCAATAGACTACACCTTTTCACCTAAGCGCCGCATTGCTCTGAAAAAAAAGCTTATCTGAGCACAATGAAATCCAGGTATCACTAATTATTACCCTATTCCCTGCCACCCTAACGACATCAGTAATTTTATCACTACCGATTAGTTTATATTCAAAGCGGCACCCCCAGTATGTGGAAGAAGGCGGAGGCAGCCATTTCTCTTTGTTTGGTACTCTATTTTTTTCTTGTGTCGGCAAAACTTCGAGACGGTGTATTTCTCTACGATACGACGTTTTTTGCCTCTCATCTATATAAGACCCCTCTTTTTTGTACTTACTAGCGCCATTGGCATTTCAGTTTCGACTGAGAACATCCTGTCTTGACCAGTGGAACGATCTGGTCACGTGTTTGGAAGATCGCTTTTGGATGAATCTACTATAGACAAACTTTACCGTTTTTAATCCTAATAACAAGACAAATACATTGGTGTACACAATTTGACCTGATTTCAAATTTACCCCTGTATTAATAATATTTCTGTACTAAGCTTTCTAATAACATTTACTTTTATATCCGGTACATGAAATACAAATATGCATCTTATATGAATATGAAGTATATTGCAATGTAACATGTTATGGCAAACTGATAGGTAAGCATCCCAGCTGTGTGTCAATGTGTCGTGTTTTGTCAGAAAGAAATTTTTTTATTTAGTTTTGACAAGAACCTACTTTCTTCAAACATAAACTCCAAAATGTATTAAATGCTTACCAAGAACGAATTTTGATGGGTATTAACAGGCTCTGTATTTTAATAGTTTTATTGTCTTAACTTGAGGTTGACAGTTGAGCTTATTATATATTCACTAAACGCAACCAAACAGGCTCAGTGCACCCCTGTGGATTACACGCCTTTTATTCCGCTCAGAGTATCACATATTGAACGGAATAAATGTGGTAATCCAATGGGTACACAGATCCTGTTTCGTTTCGTCGAAAATAATAAGCCGGCTCAAAATGGCCAAACTGGATTTTTAAGTGTCTCAGAAAAAAAATAAAAATGTTAAAACTGTAGAAGAATGTCCAATCACGCATGATTACATTCTACAAATATATTTACAACCATTGTCTTTTCTTACCACTACAGGTGCCTATTGGATGATAACAACCATACAGAATTAGGTGGTTTAGTTGAACAAGAAGAAGAGGTAGCCGCACCTTGGAGTGATACTTGATCTGCCAACACCGCCTATCTCAGCACAGGCAGGTTCAGTTTCACTGAAAACAAAAATATTAATGTTTCTTTAATTCTTTGTTGGTGTTTCTCTTCTTCAACTGATTTATAAACATGAAAGAGTAAGCAAAGTAAGTAAAGAATATTACAGTCCTAAATAAGAACGGTAAGGTTTCATATCTATTTTGATATCGATCCCGCGAGGATGGAGGGATTACTCCACAATTTTTAATATGGCGAGAAGCCCCTGCAATCAATCCATATTTTAAGCAAGGTGTCTCTATTTAATAATAATAATAAGTAGCAGAGATTTATCTAGCGCCTTAATGCTATTGGCCGCAAGCGCTTTCACAAATGGCCGCTGATCACTGTGGCCCAAACCATACCATAAACCATTTCGCATCATTTCAAGGGATGCAGCAGATCGGGATCAGCGTTTTCCCTGATCAGCAAACATACATCGAGATAACCATCGCAGCCGGGACCAGCTTCCCAAATATCGCATGGGTAAATCGGGACAACCAAGCGGTAAATTTCTTGTCCAGGGAAATTACAAGATAGCTGAATCTCACAGGGCTCGAACGCACGCCTATACGCATGAATGAGCATACACTGGAGTCGAGCGCCTTACTGATTGTGCTATCTTGTCCGCTTAAGCCCGGGGATTAAGGATTTCAACTTTTGTCGTCGAAAAGTTTCCCCCTTCGCTTCCATTCGAAAATTTAGCATTCTCCGATTTTATGAAATTTCTCCCTCCTCTCGCATACAACTATTTTTCGTTTATTTTGGACCCATATTAGGGTGATTGTACTACGTGACGTTTTAGTAAATCGTGTACCTCCTAAAATTTCGCTTTAGCAAGTTGTCGCCCCTCCCAGAGTAGCAAATACGCGTCATGATCGTCATCGTGGAACTATAAAGCATGCACGCTCGCGACGTGGCCCAGTTTGACTTCTCGCGGTATATGCGTCGTACGTGTTGTATTATGGCATAATTCTACGATAATAATGCGCTGTATAACGGCTGCACCAGTGGCAACCGACAAGGAGAATCAGAACAGACTAGCTTTATTCAAGTTCCCAGACAAAGAAACCGACAAGGAGAGATACCTGGAGTGGGTTTTGTTCGTCCGTGTCAGCTTTGTTTACAAGTTGCTACTCTGACGTCATTTCGGGGTCAACGCCAACTCCAGCATCTTAAGACGCGTTCGCGAAAACAGGAGAAGGCCCTGTCCGATTGGGTATATTTATCCTTGAAATTTAACACTTTCCCGATGTTCACTTTTAAAAATCTATGTTGAGATATGATCAGGATACTGTTGGGGTACGAAAATGTAAGAAATTAAGAAATGTCTACTCAGCCGTGTCCATGGACCTTTAAGGTACTTTGAGCATCGTAGATGTTTTTAAAAATAAATCCAGATCCAAACTTAAACTCCAAAGGATAATAAAATTTAAGGAATCATAGAGGGTGATGCTAAAATGTGGCAATATTACGGGTATTAGAATTTTCTTTAAATGATGAATTATGGAAAAAAATTTGATCACTGTATTTCTTGGATCGTTATCTTTAAAACTATCATTATATGTGTTCTACACAATACGTTGTTGGTTTTGAAAACACACCTTTCAACTGATTTTAATAATCAGAACACCCTCATTAATATACCAGTGTTTTCTGAGCATTGTTTTTCGCGACCGAGTTGTTACTTGTTTCGAAACATCACCAGTTCATTGTATATACCTATCAAAATAATGTGTAACATTAACCAAAACACCAACGTTATACTATCGGTCTGCTTCAAACAAAACACATTGGGTTAGCATCATATTGCTCCTGAAATTACAGCTTGTATCACGTCATCTAGAAACACTGAATTTCAATCTGGGATTGTTCAATATAATGTTCTTTACTTCCAACATCCCTGTGATTCAATATCACTAGATTTACCCTTTTCAAAGAAATATTCTATTGATGATGTGCTTCGAGAAACTGGTTTGCATTTAAAATTTTACCAATGATCCCAACATGACCCTTTATGTGTTAACAAATAAGTGTACTTTGTACTTCTATACCTTACTAATCAGAATTCTCATCTATTCTGTCAAAAAATCCAAATTTAGATTTTTATATCATCTGAACCGTTAGCCTTAGTAATCCGTGTTTGCCTAATCTTACGTGCAATTCGGTCGTGTCTGTAAGAAATTCGCAATTTTGTATTTTCTGTCCACAAACGGACAGAAATTACAGCACAGTGGCCTATGGGACCGTGGGAAACAAGCAATTGCTCATAACACAAAACCGCAAGATCAGAATCAACTCAAATTTTGTGAGTACGCTTTTCTCAAGGATATCTAGTGAACAATGAATAAAACAGAAGGTGCTGGAATCACGAAATACACCTTTAATAAAATTACAGAATTAGGAATATGGAAATATATATACCAGTAAAACAGCATTGTATTGAAGGATCATTGTGATTTTGGCACAAACCGGAGACGTAATGACCACCAGGACAGTTAGATGTCCGTTCACATTTCCCAGTACATCCAAAATCAGGATGGTCGTAGGCAGCACATGCCTCTTCGTTGAATATCCACTCTACAAACACACAAAAATAAAGGAAATTAAAAAGACATATCACGGGTATTACCTTTTTATTGGAATATAACGTATAATAATCTCTGTTGAAGCGTATCTTCCTGAATAAAAATAATATAAAAAGACTATAGGCAACAAAATGTATATTCTAAAACGTTTAAATTATCGGAATTTGGCAAAATACTGATCGAAAAATATGCCGAGATACTTTTTGTGCCAACTGTATATATTATCATTTTGCCACACTGGTAATTGCATTTCCTACAAAACTGTCACATATGTAAATTAACACCAATTGTACATTCATTGGGTAGTTTTTTGGAATAGTTTTATTGAACTCCTTGACCCAGAAAACATTTGACACCAAATTCAATGAGATGTCATCCATCTTGGAAAATAGCGATGTAAGCATATTGCCATGATACTTTGTCCCATCCAATTAGACCCATTTTCCACTTTTATAGTCCAATACCTATTCCACCAATTCCCATTTGGGCCGATTCCCATTTCGTTCAGTTCCCATTAAAACGCTGATATGCAACTGCCGCATGGACATTCTAAAATATGTTTAGAATTATTGTTAGGATAAGGATTAGGGTTGTGGTTAATTACTTTGGTTAGGGTTCAGATTAGGCTTACGGTTAGCCTTAGTTTTATGGTTGTGTTGGATTTTCGATTCTTGGGATTGGACAAAGTAAGATTGGATTAAATAAGAACTGAAACAAGTGAGAAGTGGATCAAATGGGATTAGGTCAAATGAAAGTCACGGAAATGTCCATAATTTGGATAAATTTCAGGGGCGGATCCAGGATTTGAAAAACGTCAAAATTACCGGAGGCTGAAAGGCTGTAACTGGTCCAAAATAGCTAAAAATGGGCTGATTTTGCAAGAATTTGCACAATTACCGGGAGGCGCGCGCCCCCTCCGCCCCTCCCTGGATCCGCGCCTGAATTTCACTTGTCCGCCCTGTCCTTGAATAAAACTGCATCATTTGGAATGCGGGTAGCGCAGCGGTTCTTCCCTCGTTTTACACCACTGAGGTCCCAGGTTCGAAACATGGGTAGGGCCGGAAGCTTTACGTGTAATTGGGTTCCAGTCCAAGCTCGCTCTCGCAGTTTTTCTCCCGGTTCTTCGGTTTCCTCCTGCTTCTAAAACTGGATTTCCTTGTTTGTATATATGTTGCAATTGGCGCTGTATATTAGCTACTGCCTAAACGTTGCATTGTTCCTGTAAAGCGCGATGTCCTTCGTAGAACGCTATATAAATGCTAATTATTATTATTGTTATAATCCCCATTTAAAAAGACATTCTGAAACTCGAGCAGGTTCAGTTTCTTGTCTTAAGGATGGCCAGTAAATATTGTCTGCTTCGTTTCTTTCGGCTCTTTGTAACATTAAATTCCCTTGTTTCAAATTCTGCAATTCTTTAACTCTCGTGGATTTGTTTGTCGCCAAGCACAAATTGCTTAATTTGATTTGAAGAATGTACAACTTACCGATCTCACAGGTTTTGCCAACATAGCCACGTGGACAAGTGCAATTAAAAGAATTGCTGCTTCCTTCACATGTCCCATTATTAGCGCAGGGGTTAGAACTGCATATACTGGCTGAAAATAATAATTTAATACTTTTAAATTAAGGCTAATTCACGGCCAATTGATTCACGTGGAAATTTTGGACATGTGTGACCAATAGCAACATGTAAATTTTAAAATCGAGGAATAAGGTGCAGGTCCTCTCCATGCGAGACCGCTTACAACTGGAAATGAATCAATTAAATTAAAAGAGGATATTAAGCTAATTCGATCACGTGCTTTGAAAAAGTAGAAACGTGTTGTGTACAAAATCATAGGATAAAAGGTAAAAACAACAGCGCGGGATTATGAGTTTCTTGACATCCCGGCCAACCATGGCATTGGTCTTTAAAGCAATATTAGCACTTTTTTTGAAAGGCGCCCCCAATTTTTCAAAAATTTGGAGATTTTTACACGGTTGCATTGGTAACTGGCTAGTAAACTATACCTGTGAATGGTTAAGCTCGAAAATGTCTGTGTGTCACAAACGAAGGAAGAGGATATTAAGCTAATTCGATCACGTGCTTTGAAAAAGTAGAAACGTGTTGTGTACAAAATCATAGGATAAAAGGTAAAAACAACAGCGCGGGATTATGAGTTTCTTGACATCCCGGCCAACCATGGCATTGGTCTTTAAAGCAATATTAGCACTTTTTTTGAAAGGCGCCCCCAATTTTTCAAAAATTTGGAGATTTTTACACGGTTGCATTGGTAACTGGCTAGTAAACTATACCTGTGAATGGTTAAGCTCGAAAATGTCTGTGTGTCACAAACGAAGGAATTTTGTACTAGAATAATTATTATCTGGGATCCCCGATAATAATTCAACGGCTGCTGGAAACGGCCTTCCAATGTGAAATAGCCGGGAAATAGCGCCATGTACGTGTCCACGCTCATCCATTAGTTGTTTTAATAGTTCAGGCAAGTCAAGTTAGAGGTTATTTTCTCGAGGTGGCACTATTTCATCATGGACGGACATAAACGTAGCATTTCCAGCTCTGCCGTTAAGTACAATCTGGTTCCAATTCTAATTACAAAATCGCTTATTTTATGATAAATACGCATTTTTTAGCATTCTTGTTCGCAGGTATAGTTTCCTAGACAATTACCAACGTAACTGTGCAAAAATATCAAATCAATATGAAAATTGGGGGCGCTCTTCAAAAAATGTGCTAATATTGCCTAACAGACCATTTGGTAAGAACTGAATTCATCAGTTTCCAGTAAGCAGATTCTGTGCAGTAGCTTTGTACCATGGCCACAATATGTTTTGTAATGGCAACAAAGGCCTAGTCTCCACATGTCCAAGCATTGACCTCTCACTCAGAAAGACCTAATGAAAATATTTAAGCTACAAAAACGAGCCATCAGAATAATATTAGTTCATACTTGTGTCATACAAAACTTTGTTTGAAAAATACAATACCTTAAATATCTTTCAAATCTATAATATGGAGTTGGGTATTTTCATGTATAAATATAGAAACGGCTTATTACCAGCATCATTTGATCACGCATTTTCAGAACTTGGTAATTCTCATAATAATAATACAAGAAACAAAACGAACTTTCGGTATGAAAATCACAAAATAAAATCAGTCTTCCATACGGGACCTAGACTTGGAATAAGCTTCCCGAATCAACTAAACGAGTTACTCAATTGAAAATATTCAAGAAGTCCTTCCGATCTTTCTAAATACTCAAAATGCCACTTCTTTCTAAATATTTAATTTTTCTTATAAATTATTTCTCGCATTTCGCAATGCGGTGCGTCGCCTCTCCCCGAGACGGTCGTTGGTGACGCGCCGTGTTGCGTATTGGGGGAGGTAAACGTGATCAAATGAATAGCACGAATAATACATAGGCCGAGTAGAGTTGTTTATATGTTCGTGCCACCGCACATGTCCTCGTCCCTTGTCGGTGGTGCAACAACTTTTTCAGGCTTTGCCTTAGTGTATCTCCTCCATCTACCCTTTTTTAATCCTTTTGATGTGTTCATTTTATTTTTGTTTGTTTCCTGGTTAATTAAATACGAATACGATGCACTCACTATCCACCCCTAATGGAAAATGTAAGAAATCTCATTATTTTAAATCTACTCTAATATATTTTGAAAATGAGTAGATCGTAATATAATTTCACGCAGGTGGTATAGCTATGTGTTGTGTATCGAGGCCACGGATAACTGACGTTAAAGATGCTTCACCTGATCAAAAGATCGATTTCTCTGATTCACAGGCACGGCCATCGCCAACATACCCTAATCCCAAATTTCGTTAGAATCTGACATAGGTTTTAATGTGATCGGTAATGGCGTATCTTCAAGGGCCCATGGCTGCTGTACAAATAATTTCCGGCAACCCTAAACAATCCATATTTAGGGCTTATTGTATCATAGTGGAAAAGAATTCAGCCCAAATATGTCGGTTTCCAATGCGAATTGAAAAATGTAAACTTTAATGATACCACATCTCAGGTTTGAAGAGTGAATGGTGGTCGAGGGCGGAGGATTGGGTAGTGCCTCTGTCTAAAATACGCTTATTGTTTAACTTATTGGATTGAATGAAACAATGTGTGATACTACCTCATGCGTGAGAAAATCAAATTTTTCGACATTCTCGTTCTCAAAATAGAAAAAAAACGTTCTTTTTTAGCTTTCAGAATCAATTTTTCCTGAAAGGATAAAAACATGCACACGAAAACATACAAGCACACAAAGACACACACACACACACACCCACCCAACAACACACACACCCACACACCCCCCCCCCCACACACACACACACACATACATGCTAAAACTCTAGTTTTGTATGTGACATACACACAACAATCTAGGACATCTGAATGCTACAAAAACCAACACACAGCTCTTGGGTTGTCTGTGATGTAACACCACACACACACACACACCCACCACAAAAAAAAAAACAAAAACAAACACAACTAAGAATTAATTTCATCATGCACTGGACCAATTCAATCTCTGCTTGCCTTTTACTTTTCATCAGTAGCTGTCGTAGACGGCGTAATGGTTTGTGAAAGATGTTAAGTTTGGTAATGCACTCACTCGCAAACAAAATACACCACACAAACATGCGCGCGCGCACATGTACACACAAAGACGTCCACATGTGATTAGCAGCATGGAAAGTTATGGTAAAGAATGTAAACAAAAACCATACCTTCGGTGAATTTAGAGCAATTGAAATACAGAGTGAAAAAACCTTCTTACCCACTTCTATAAAAATCACTAACCAATTAATCTCACAGGTTTCACCCTAAATCCGCTTTGGCAAAGACACGTAAAGGAATCGATTCCGTTTCACAGCGTTCCATGTTAGACAAGGATTTGAGTCACATTCATTGATATCTGAAACAAACACGTCATTTATAAAATCATTTTCCTTAGGCCTTTTGAGACACATAAAGAAAAATATTAAATTTGTAAAGAAATTTATTGGACATGAATTTAGCGGCACATATATAATGAAATCTCCCTAAATACGACGTGCCATATTTTCATGGTCATTTGGTATTACTTGGGCAAAAAAAAATTCCAGATTATTCCGAAGTACAGCAATGAGGGACTGCCATCTTTATTCCTGTGTATATTAACAACGCCGCCAAAAATACCGAAACAGAAGCCAGCGAAAATATATCACGTGACTTCAGCCAGTTTGCCACAAGCCTCACCCTTCGGTAAGCACACAAAGGATACGAGCGAAGTTCACAGCTTGTGGCAGAACGATAGCGTAAATAATAAATTGTCTTCTTCTACGAAAATTAAGCATGAAAATACAGCCTGCAGTGCCTTCTTGCGCGTAGAATACTCCAATGACCATGATTGATAATTATTTCATTATGTGCAGATTCATGCCGATAAATCCCTTTAAAACCTGTATGCACATAATACGCTAAAGCGATACGCTATGGGAAAAGTTGTAAAGAGTAGCAAAATAAATGTGAGCTACACATTTGTATTCAAAATCCAAAATGATCCTGCCGTTATGTGAATTAGAGCATATTGACTAGGCTCAATGCACCCTGATCTATTTTGAGAATTGGAAGATCGAACAATTTAGTGTCATTTTGAAGCTTATACACTATCCAATACACTTCTACTATTTCCTTCACTGTAATATCATTGGTCTTACATGATATTTTTGTTCATGGTGCATTGAGCCTAGTCAATATGCTCTAATTCACACACACACACATACACGCACACAAACGTGTATTTAGGAATATCGAAGTCACATGTGGACTAGTGGATCCAGCTGATTCCAAATCCAAAGGTTGTAGGTCCGAGCCCCGCTACTGTGCTCTTAGGCAAGGAACTTTATCGCGCTTGCCTCGTCGCCTCAAGCGATATTCGGGTAGCTGTTAGGGGCATATTATATACAATCTAAGTGATGAAAGAATTGTGTGCTTGAACAGCTGCCAACCTAGGTAAAGGTAAATAATTTGACGATTTCCTGACTGCAGCGTAATAAAAATAGCCGACAGCGCCGTTTTTTTAAGATTGGCACTTACTATAAGCTTGTTTATTATGGTAATAATAAAAAAAATAAACTGCATTTATATGACGCCTTACAACAAATACGTAAAATACGAAACATGACATACAGCATAATAAGTAAAACTAGCAAATCCAAAGTTAACAAAATTTGATAAGCACCAGGAAATAAGTATGTTTACAGGAGCAGCTTAAAGTGACAGGAGGAGATTTTTTTAGGATACGAATTTCTCTCAAATTTCACTGGATCGGTTGTAGACCACCTACCGAGAACGTTTCAAAGGTTCATTGGACAAACAGGTGCAAAAGAAAACCGCAAACCTCGTTTTGAATTTGCCTGCTATCGTAATCGTTCCCCATAGAAAACCATGATTTGACTTTCTGTCGTGCACGACAGAAACTACTAAATCATCATCTTATTACATAAAGACGGCGTATTCGGCTCATTCACTTCAGGTGTGATCTAATACATTGGTAAGGATTCCAAATACACTCAGCAAAAAAAAATGCCGGCTGATACTTTTTGACGTAACTCAAAAAGTATTTAATTTATATTTATTATTCAAAACTGATGGATGCGCAAATTTCGTACGCACAAAATGACAATTTTCTTTTGCCCGATAGATATCGTTTTTACCATGAAATCATCCATTTTATGAAATTTCATGGAAGAAAAAAAGTTGCACTTTTGTCTGCAAATTCAATTTCACACAGAAAAGTGAAAAAGTACTCATTGCTTTCTGGTCATAAAACAACATTTGTTGTTCAATGCTGTTCAATGATGTATGGGTAGGTCCACCGTCCTTCACAATGACTTCAAGACACCTCTTGCGCATAATGTTGACCAAAGTGCGTATACGCTGCTGATTTAAGTTGGCCAAAATCCTAGAGAAAGATGCGTTTTCTTCATTTCCTGTGGGCTTCCTTCTTGATGTCATCCCACAGGTTCTCAATGGGATTGCAATCAGGGTGATCGCCCCGGTATTCCATTGCACTCAATCCGTTGTCTTCCAGATACCGGTTGTTGGTGACATGAGCACGGTGAGGTGTTGCTTTATTCATCCATTAAGATGTGAACTCATCACGATAGCTGCGTCATATGGGACACATGTGGTTGTAAAACCCAACAGAGATAACACGATGACATGAATTTGCCTTTTTATTCCCAAAGAATTCCACAGAGTAAAGGAGATTATGTAATCTATACGAGCAGCCCTTTTTTCAATGTGATTATGTAACAACCACACGGATCAGAGCAACAGCAGTAGTAGTCACCTGCAGAAATTGTGAATGCAATGTTTAAACGGTACAACTTGGAAACAACAATTCTACGTTTCTGGAAAAATAGTGTGCAACTTTTTCCCTTGCATATAAAATTTCATTAAAATGGGACGATTCAGAGTAAAAACGATGTTTATGGCAAAAGTAAGTTGTCATTTTTGTGCGTAAGCAATGAAATTTGAGCATCCATAGTTTTGAATAATAAAAAATAAATTAAAGACTTTTTGAGTACGTCAAAAAGGATCATCAGACGGGGACGTTTCTTTTTTTTGCTGAGGTATGTAAAAACGGGGTTCGACAAAAATGGGGCGCTTCTTACTGGACATCATCTCATGTCTCTTTTAAAGACACTGGTGGAAGGTGGTGCCCTCTAATGTTAACGGGAAGCGCGTCGTCCCAGAGTAACACCAGAAGAGACCGTAAGCCTTCGTCTTGTACCTTAGAATACTGTCCAACATTATACTAGCAGGGGACTGTAGTGCAAGAGTGTGCGCTTCCGGATAAAATGTGAATTTTTGCACACAAGACTTAGGCATGATTAATCCTAAAAATTGATGGAAGCAACTGCCAACCCCCTTAGATGCGTCATCACAGCTGGGTTTCACAGGGTGTTAACAGGGGTCAAAAATGTAAAGTTCCGATGTGTTAAAAAGCACACCATAGGTGTTATGTATGGTTACAAGGATTCCAAAAAAGTATAGGGTATAGTTTAACACTAATCTAGGCTTTAGTCCGGAGTTAGGGGGTCAAAACTGCAAAAAATTGTGAAAAAGACAATTTTGGTGTTGTAATGGGTTACAAATTTTAAAAGTGCTTTGATCAGTTAATAGTGTGCACATTGCTTCCCTAGCTTAACGGATTGAAATAAGGATAGTTGCCTTTCTGTTATGCTTAGTTTCCGCGTTATCGAACAAAATGGGTTAGAGGTCAATAGAATCCAAGATGGCACTAGCTTGTTGACTTTATTCGCCATTTGGTTATATAACCAGACACGTAAGATAGTCAAACTATTCCTATATGTTCCATTCTATAGCTAAACCAACAATTTGAACCACATTTTACAAAATTTGAGCAACATTTAAGTTTGACCCTGTTGTACAAACCAAATTACGTTTTTAAATCTTTTTACAGTTTTTTTTACCCTATATTCCTAAACTATAAGTCACAGGTAGTATAAACTATACCGTTTTGAATCCTTGTAAACAGACAGACATCATGGGGTGCTTGTCAACACAATCGGACCATTTTTAAAAATTTTACCCTGTGTAACCTTGAATCAAGCTGGGGGCCATGAAAGGGGTTTTTTGGCAAGTGTTCATCAATTTTTTGATTATCAATGTTATAAAGTACCTGTGTACCAAAATCCCAATTTATCCAGATTGCACACTCACATAAGTCTGTGCACTACAGTCCCTCACTATACCTATCTAGGACATCAGTAAGGTATGATGGAGGCGTATGCATGAAGAGACTTATTACAGGATCCTTACAGGCAACCAGTTTTTTGAAGAGTTATCAAAAGATGTGACTAACTCTGGTCCTGACCGATGCGAAACACCAACGCCAGCTTATTTGGCAAGTACTGGAGACCTTCATGATCATTATGGATGTCATGCCTAAGATAAAATATGCTTTTATGTCAGTTCTGCTCGAATTACAATTGTATATCGTGTTCGAAACCAGAGACGAATCCTCTTACATCATGAAAACACTTACCGATTTCACATGTTACACCCTCATATCCGCCTTGGCCATGCCAAGCAAAGAAAAAGAATCGATTCGTTCTTCACAGGTCCATTGTTTAGGCAAGGATTTGGGAGTCCCACTCATTGATATCTGAAATCAGCGAGTAGTTCATAAATCATTTTACTTATGACGTAGAGATATGCGATTCATCAGCAGTAAATATTCTAAAGTAAAATATTATTACCCACTTATGGTATGTCCTCGGAATTATTTACATTTCGAACTGAATTAGAGCAATTTAAAAATAAAAAGTTTAGTTTTTTTGTTTTTTTTAATATTATTAAACTAAAACACTAAACAATTTCACGAGGTAACCCTCATATCGTCTTGGGCAAATACAAGTAAAGAATCAATTCCGTCTCTACAGGTTCCATTGTTTAGACAAGGATTTGAGTCACATCATGATATCTGAAATCAGCACAAGTGGTTATTAAATATTTTACTAAGCATATGGAGATATGCGATAACATCAATAAATCAGAGTGAGCCAAAAATGTCCTTCAGAAAGAAATTTGTTGTGAAAGGTTAAAACTCTTTTTCCCAAATCAATTTGGATGATTTTAAAGGAACTAGAGCAACATACGAAGCATGTAAAATTCACTTGGACCACCCCCGCTATCCGTGTGGGAACTGTTCGGTAATGAGCACTGTGCAAGAGGTCGAAAACATATGGGACGGTCGACAAGTCATTTTGTAGTAGACCACCTTTCTTAGAAGAATTTTGCAAGGAGTGGCATTCCTATGGTTGACTATGATACAGATGCCAAACCCACTCAATCCTTGTGATCTTAAAAAGTGGAACCAAGTGAGGATTCTTCTTGTGATTGGGTTGCTTATTGTTGGTGTTTGCCCGAATTATCTTGCTGTTCTTGCCGTTCACGGTTGCCTATGTCCTATTTAAGCACGCTCCTCCAGTTGTCTTGGTAATTGTCAAGAATGCATTGTTTGTATTCTTGGTTAGGTAAACGGTTACTAGGAATTGGTGAGAAACAGAACAACGAGCGTTTCTGCATGGCTTCTGGTGTGAATGAAAGTGTCACCATATCACACACTCTTAGTGGCCGAGTAGGAGTGTTGATTGTTACCCCGACTGATAAACACCCAGCATCTTGAAAAAGACTGCTCAAAGTGTAATTAAAACTTTAATGTTAATCTGTTCACATTATTTGAAAGTAATTTCACCAAATGCAACGCTTTTCAAGACCTTTCGCTACTACCAGGATTAAACATATCCAGGGGAAAGGGGCCCAACCTTACACCCTTTCACATTTATTGAGTGTATCTTGGGTCTGAGGGATTCCAAATGAGGTGCGGGGTAAACAGCCAATTGTAGAGGAAAATTTGGGCCTTCATTACAGTACTTAGGTTTAGCCAAACATGACCCATTTTTAATACTTTTTGCTGAATGCTGCATTTTGGCACCCTCTGTATGCTTGTTAAATTTGAACCGGGTAGCAGAATAATAAATGCAAATGATCTGAGTATGGATTGAAGGATAGTGCTTCCAGGTCTGAGCAAAAACATCTTTTATTAACATGATGTACGGTGGGCCCAGTGGATAAAGCGCCGACCACACGCCGAAGGTTGTGAGTTCGAAACCCGCTATGGCCAATGTGTTGCGCCCTTGAGTAAGGTGCCTTATATGAATTACTCCTCTCTACCCAGGTGCATAAATGGTTACCTGTGTGAAAGTCGATAAAGTCGACCGGGAGCCATAGTCCAGGATTCCATATAAGAAAACTGAATAAAGCATGAAACTAATGTTGCGTGAGATAGTCAACTGAATCGATTACCCTGTTCATTTACGTTGTAAGTGGACAGGCTTTCAAACTTGGTGTTTTATGATGGTATATACGCCCACACCCTCACACACAAACACACACACGTGGTTAGGAGCATGGGAGCCCTGCTTTAAGGAAATCTGGTTTTCAATATTGCTACTACGCTCATTTTTCAAATTTGTGGTGTTTAAATTTATGGTTTATAAACAATACCTTTGATCTTTGAATCTAGACCAATTTAAATACATAGCAAACAACCTTCTTAGACCTCTGTGAAAACACTAACCAATTTCACAGGTTTCACCCTCAAATCCACTTTGGCAAATGCAAGTAAAATAATCGATTTCGTCTTCACAGGTTCCATTGTTTAGACAAGGATTTGAGTCACATTCATTGATATATGAAATAATCAAGTTGTTTATTACATCATTCTACTAAATTAAGGTGATCACATGAAACAAATATTCCTGTTAGGTTTGTTTAATATGTATGCACCTAATATACTAGTACGCTAAAGCTATTCGCACTATAGCAAAATGGTATTACTCTTAGTTTCTTAAAATATGTGGCAAAGAATTACAACTTATGGTACATCGTGTTCGAAATCATACATTTCGATGAATCTTGAGCAATTTCAAAATAGACAAAAGCACCTTCTTACATGTGTCTATTAAAGGTGATCCGATCGACAACCACGTCCCCGCACTTTACTCCATCAAAATAAAGATTTTGGAGTAAGAAGAAAGTTCATATTTTTACATTACCCCAGTGAAATTTTAGGCCCAGAAAATGTTTCCTTTTGATTTTATGAACAAAGACGTCTCAAATGTGGTATACCACATTTATTAACACACACTATCCTATGGGTCAGTTTACATGGTTTAGTACAGATTTTTGCTTCTATATTGGACTATCCGATGGCTGGCCGATTTGACTCGAAATTTGTAATCAGATGTTTTTTGGTATATGTTTCAATGTGAGGGAGAAAACAGCATATGAGAAATCGCACCATGGTCGGGTCACCCATCTTTAAAGCTAAACACTAACCAATTTCACAGGTTTCACCATCAAATCCGCCTCGGCAAATACAAGTAAAGGAGTCGATTCCGTCTTCACAAGTTCCATTGTTTAGACAAGGATTTGAGTCACACTCATTGATATCTGAAATCAGCAAGTCGTTTATTAACAATTAAGTGCCCAAAAGGGGTCCATAGTACCCAACATTTGGTTTCTTTTGTGATTTCTCGGTTACGCAATAGTAGGCATACCCCACTGTCCCTCCTTTTTGAATTTTGACCTGTGCTGGGACAGTGGGGCTATATTCATGTAAATAATGAGGAGTCGCCGCTCTTAGCACAAAAGCGCACGAATTGAATCTAGAGGCTTTTTTTTAATACAAAAGTAAAGAACCTTATTATATTTATCTATAAAAAAACCTACCAATTTCACATGTTTCACCCTCAAAACCGCGATGACAAATACAAGTATAAGAATCGATTCCGTCTCCACAGGTTCCATTGTTTAGGCAATGATTTGAGTCACACTCATTGATATCTGAAATCAGCGAGTCGTTTATCAAATCATTCTACTTATTGAGGTAGATGTATGCGATCAGGTAAATATTCTTTTTAAAGTGACAAGAGGAGATTTTTTTTCTTTATTAGAATACGAATTTCTCATAAATTGCACTTGATCGGTCGTAGACCACCTACCGGGAACGTTTCGAAGATGTATTGGACAAACAAGTACAAAAAACGCAAACTTTGTTTTGAACTTGCCTGTTATCGTAATCGTCATAATAGAAAACACAAAATCATCATCTTATTACATAAAGACGGCGTATTCCACTTATTCACTTCAGGTGTGGTATAATGCCTTGGTAAGCATTACAAATATGCAAAAAACCCGGGCTCGAAAATATGGGGCGCTTCTTTCGAGAAATGTCCTCGTGTCTCTTAAAGGAGTATGGTCCGATTTAAGTATATAAAGTTTTCATCTTGATAGAATGGCCTTCACCCAAAAACCCCATCTGTAAAGTTTCGCGCCGATATTTCAATCCGTTTTGATGTGACAGCTAGAAACGTGATTTTGTAAGCCCCATAGAGTGTTGTGTAAAACTAATATTGGTAGACCAAAATGGAGTATACGTTCGCTCATAGCTCCCAAACCAAACAACCTTTAGCTCTAAGATTTCACATGGTAAATGAGAAAAAATAGTAGCTTTCTTCTGATACCAAAATTTCGACCACTTCCGGTAAAATCCTGGGTTCTGGGGACGAGGCTATTAGCGATCGGGCCAAGGACCTTTAAGTTTGTTAAAATATGTATTCACCAAATAAAATACGCTAAAAAGCGATATGCAGTATGGGAAACTATTGACACAAGGTAGCAGCCTAATTTGTATTCTAAATCGACAATTATCCTGCTCATGATATTGCTTCAGGTCGAGGTACTCTAAAGAAAAACATCTTATAACATAATGTAACAGTGAATACGTAGATTCTAGGCTTGAAAATTCTTTGAAGCCATGACTTAGCAGTCTATTCGGATTGTATATATATATATATATATATATATATCCCTAACATCCCTTAACTGCATTTAAACGCACATTTGAAAAAAAAATCACGGAGCGGATCCCTGCCTTGGGTTAACAAAACGCTCTTCTTATTGATCGGGCAGGATACTTCACAAAGAATGTAACTCTTTCCTTTGGCCAGTGACACGTACCTGGTAAGCAAGTCGCCTGCAAAACACTCCTAATTTCATCGATGTCATCTGATATTAAAAATCCACCATTGTTACCATTACCGGGAAATTTCAGGTTGGTGCATCGGCATGGGTCAGGAGAGGTTAAGCTCCAGTGCCACCCGTGTTGGCTTCCAACGAAACATACTTCGCCATTGACAACAGATATTAAAGACTCTCCTTAAAGAGAGAGAGAGAGAGGTGTAACATTAAACAAAAGTTATTATGTGCCACAAATTATTACTTTTGCTTATGCCCTGAATTTTGCAAGGACAAATCAAGTACTAGTTGTAATACTTGCTTTATTTTTCTCCAAAGTAGAGTTCAGTTTAAAGCAAATACATATCCCAGACGTCAGATACGAGCCGGTGCACAAAGGTAAAGATACACGTAATCATTTAGATAACTATACACAACCGAATAAACATCATTATATATAGCAAAGCAAAAATATTTGTTTATATATCCGTCACAATTATGTGCAACCAATTAAGCAGTGGTGGATTTAAGGAAAAGGGCTCTGTCAGCAGCTTAAGGTTGGACCCTTTAGCGACCGCGAAGTGACGCAATGTCGCACTTTATTATGCGACTATGGGGGTTTCTAGGGGCACTGAGAGCAATATTTTAGGGAGGCCCTGTCAGCAGCTGCTGACACTGCTGACTCTTAAATCCGCCACTGCAATTAAGCACAATTTATGTAGCATTTAGTAATAGACAACCAATAACATAACATTTTATTTACATAAAGAAAAAAAAAGCTTAAACAGTGTCCTTCCCCTTTTGATTCTGTTAACTTAGTTGGTAAAGCGTACGCCCAGGTTCAAATCCTGAGAGTAATGCTTTTTATGAGTTAGAGTTAGAGTTGTGAGTTCGAGTTGCGTTTAGAGTTCGAGAGCTCTAAAGCAACTCGAACTCTCAAAGTAACTCGAACTTGAACTCGAACTATAAAAGCTACTCGAACTCGACAACTCTAACTCGAATTTGTAAAATTATTGACTTCAGCAAACAATGGAACAATGGAGCCTTTGTCCGGACAAAGGTACACAATAATACTGTCTACCGTCATTTTTTCAGGAGAACTTTTTTGTTTAAATTGCATTTATTGTTTTCTGAAAAAAAATAAATGTATAAGACTTTATTTCATTGTTTAAGATTTTACGATGTTTGGTAATTTATTGTATGCAAATGCCGATGGAAGAGCTTAAAATTGGTATCAAACATAATGGAATATATTAGAAATTACGAGTATTTCCAGTGACTTTTATAGTTTTCGTTCACATGCGTCACATGCACTTTGTCTGTCACGTCCAAACACTTAAAACTGCCTAAATTTGGTAACTAAAGGAAGGGGGTCCATGGAACCCTTCAAAAACCACTTTCCCGAAGGAATTTTCAACTGAACCTCATACCACCTATGAGGGGTCATAAGACAAGTTCCGGATTATTGTCTGGAAATTCTGGGTTATTTTCTAGAAATTAGGGGCAAATATTTTTTCTCGAAACGTTTCAAAATGGAACATAATTTTTTTCACGACCCTGTTTCCACAGCACTTTGTAAATCATTTTGGTGTTTATAGCTGTTCTACGAGAACGAATGTACACATATTGAGCGCAAACATGACCATTTGCCGTAGTACAGAAAAAAACGTGCAGTCGCATGTTAATGGAATTGCTGAATTTTCAGCACATAACGCTTACAAACTAACTCACTGATTCACAGTAGTCTATGGACAATTTGGCATCTTTGCGCATGTTTCTTTCGCACAGGGGAAACACAACAATATCACACCATGATACAAACTCAAATCACCAAATGACAAAATTTTCAACATAATTTAGATGATTTATGGTGACCAGAATTTTTTTTAGTTACGAAACACCAAACTCCCCACACGTTAAAACGCCCAGGACGAGATGCTCAATCGATATACGCCTGAGTGTGAGTAAATCAATGTTAAATTAATGAGCGGAGTAAACTGACTCGAATTAACTGTCCAAATGCCACTTACTTTGAGAAAACATACCAGTCTACTATGTAAACCATGAAGTTCATCAACTTTCTTAATATAACTAGTGCATTTTCACACAAATTTAAAGCATTTTTTCAGATGCCATGCAAGAAAATAGTTCGCCCAAGGTTTTTGATCATTACGGCAGCCAGGTTAGTGGTGTATAATCTTAAGGAATAATTTGATTTTTTTCTGATTATTTGTTATTTCATGCACAAGACCATATACAAAGAGACAAATTCTGATAATAGGGTTTGTCCATTTATGTTTTAAAAATAACACTCCAATTGGTGCATGAGGTGGAGGTCCTAGGGACCCAAGCAAATTATCTCATTAACGGGTGTGAAATTTGGGTATTTTAAATCGGTTCAAAAATTCTGAAGAACGGGGGGGGGGGTGTGAAGGGACTTACTGCGTAGATCGACAGTGCGCCCGGTCATATTTTGCATACAGCCATATTTTATAATTTCATGGTACGTTCCTTGTGTCTTGTGTTTACGAATGTTCAAACATTAATTATTAATATTATTAATACTAATGGGTTTGCCATACGTACTATAGATTCATACTTAGAGGGCAATCCTAAAATAGAAAAGGCTCAGGAAAAACATTTTAAATTAACAAATGTAACGAAAATATCATAAGATATTTCTTTTAGAAGGAAAAGGCAGAAAAGCTTGACGAGCATGAGACGGTCGAAATGACAATCAGTTTCATTTAAAAAGCAATATTTCCTATAGGTTGGGTGGCAAATATGTTTTGTTAGCGCACATAGAGTTCTTGTACATCCGGGTACCTGATCGTAGAAGGTGTAGTCTGTGTCATAGACTGCGAAAGATATTATCTAAATTAGTACTGCGCGAGAGATTAACGTTATCAGTCCGTCATAGCGAATGTATGCAAATGAAACTAAATCTCAAAAATCTCCGGAAAACGAAGGGGTTCTATGGAGATTTTTGCATCAGAGGGTCCGTTACTATGTTTTGTTTTGAATATGTATGGTGATTGGGTCTGAACCTATAGAACCTAGCGAGAATATTTAAGTTTTTGTCGGGTACTTCAGTGCTCGCAGACACGGAATAGTGAACACGCAATCGCTACGGGTCGCATCCCTTTTTCCCACAATGCATTTCGGTATTATTCAAGTCTTGAGAATTTTCAAACGCTGGTTTCAATTTACGCCAACTTTTTTTTTCAATATTAGAAACAGTATTACGTACTTACCGGACCGCCGTAATCCATTATGTTCTTGTTAGGTGTCTTAAATTACTCAGTATTCCTTTCAAATTTACTGAACTCATACACATTAGTGCAAGAAATTTAGATATAATTTTTTGACCTCAAAATAATTGCAACAGAAACAGTTTTGGTGTTGATTTTGAAATTGAAGAGTATTCAATTGAAGAGTATTTCCAGTTTCACTTAGAAATGATGAGAGAATAACATATCAAAAGTCTATAACTATATGCAGCGGGGAACATGTATTTGCAGTGTGGGGTACATTTGTACTTGGGAGAATAAAGAAGGCATAGTTTTTCTGAAATCTATACCACCATTTGGCTATATCCTAAGAATTGAAAAATGTATTGTTTGCTCTATTAGACAATAAAGTTCAAGGTCATCCTGGGGGTAACACTTTCAGAATGCTCCGATTCTTTTCAAAATGGTCCTCAATTCTTCATAGTCTCAAAGGACCAGGAAATAGAATACTTGCACTCATTTCTTTTTTTGTCCACGTAATTAGAGGTCAAAATTTGAAACCAATGGTCTACATATCCTATGGAGTCAATAATACTTACTATAAAATGTCAAATGCAGAGCGAATATGGATTTTCTGTTATAGGATATGAAAGGACAAACAATTTGAGACTAGTTTCGTCAAAATCGGAACACTCTGAAAGAATTACCTCAGGATGACCTTGAAACGTTATAAGCCTAACATTCTGAAACTAATTACTGTAGATATGGCAAACTATACCTTTTTAATCTTCATGACCAGATGAATAAGTTGGCGTAGGTTTCAAATCAATCAGATCTGTTTTACTTTCGACCCCTGTACAACCCCCTCCCCCCTATTTTTTACATGTTCCCCATTGTAGATCTTTCCAGACACATTATTCTGTGACAATTTAGAAGTATGACAACACAAATATTGTTGCTGTTGCAGAAATATTCTTGCACTACATTGGCAACGATTAACTTCATACTCGCCCAAGAAGACCAGTGACTGGGGAACGCTAGTGCTGCTCAGAGAAATAGGCTAGTATCGTATGCTAATTGCAAGTCTCCTATGTTGTTAATTCAAGAAACATACAATTTTAAAACCATATATAGCATGAACACTCCAAATAAGATTGACTTTCTTTCTCGCATCACTTAACACGTCATATTTATGTGATTACATTGGACTAGAACATAAGGAATATATCATTAAGTAAACTTGCAGATGTGCACTGAATTAAATTACTTTTCTAATGTTTTCTATCATCTTAGAGATCATTGTTTTCGGCCTTTATAACATGTCAGAAAATGGGTTCGATGCATAGAAGACCACACATATGTATTATGCACCAAGTTTTTATTTTGTTCGTTGTTGTTGTTGATGTTGTTGTTGTTTTTTTAACTCCGTTAAAGGGGCAAATCAATGTCCAAAAGGAATTCGGGCTATTTATTGAGTGCAGAAGTAATATGGTGTTATTTAACCCCATAAAATGCATTCACAGTTACTGCTGATGTTCTCTATACCTTTTAAAAATCACTTGAAAAATAAAGTAACTTAATTGATACATGTATCAAGTCTGGAAGAGTTGAATGAAACATACCACACGAAGAAACAAACATCGGTGACAACCTATTGTCTTTATTCGTAGACAAATTATGCAACATCTTTTAAGAAGTGTTTCAAATCAATCTTACCATTATCATTGTCTTTTACACCATTAAGATACCATTTAAATTAACAAAAATGTACTCCTCTCATTATTTTGGACAGTGATAAATTTGCTTCGTTGACCGCCGTACATTTCAATGGGAATCCGTGGTTGGGGGTAAAACTGATATACTTGATTCAAAATACTGTAGCTCGGTCTATACCTAACCGATGTGAATGATCTTAGAAGCAATAAACTAAGCTTTACGTTGACACCAATATGTTTGAGGTATTATTTTCTTAAAACATAGCGATTTCACAAAAGATTTCGATTTCAAAGAGAAAGAATTGATAATCTACTTTACGTTCCTGGGTAATAGGATTTCGTATTTTCTATTTAACACCCTTAGAGCCCCACCGTTAAAATTACTATTTATACTTTTTTAGATTTCGAAGCTATGTCCAAAATTATTTATTTTCCTGACAGAAAATCGCAAAAAAAATGATGCAATTTATGAGTCCTAAACAAGCCAATTCGTTGATGTTTTAGATGGCTTTCCAAATGACCCTGCCAAACATTCAGAAGGTCATATCTCTAAACCATATGTGTTATATAGTCGCGTATAGGCAGTGGCTGATTTCAGAGTCACTGCAAGGTCACAGCTGCTGACGGGCCCCCTAAAATATTGCCTCTGAGGGACACCCACCCACATAGGAAGCCCCCATCAAAGATAAAAAAAGAAAGGGAAAAATCAAGCATTGGTTGTTCCTTCCAAGATGTATAGAGTGGGGCCCATTGTCCTATTCACATCAGTATCATAGGGCCTGTAGGATGCTGGGCCCCACACAACTTTCTTCTTTCTAACCAACGCCTTGGCATCAATGTGTCCACCCTGGTTATCAATCTAGAAAAACCTTTTTCAACACTTGTAACCGGACTGGCCCTGGAAATCTTTGACTCCATAAAATGGGGTTGACGTACATCAGTATTTTTCACAGATAAAAGGGGCTCTATTTTTTGGGATCCAAAATGGGGGCCCTGAAAATTCTTATTTTGTTCATCACCATCACCCCTTAAAGTGTTTTCAAACGCTCCCTTCACAATTTGTATAAAACCCAACTTCTTTCATATAGCTTTCTCCCCGACAAATCGGCACCATTATAGGACCAATGTTTAATTTTCTTCACTTCTGAAGGGAGCACATCCCCCAACAATAACCCCCTATTTGCACTTAAGTGCAACATTCCACCTTGTTTATCACCAATGTAGGCACTCTTCAAAACACTGAAATTTTTACCCTTCAAAGGTGAGGCCACGGCCTGAAAAAAATCACACCGCTTTTTTTGGCCGGTGAAAATGGGGTCTGTATGATTTTCTGTCATGTGGTGGGAAGTATTTTTTACCAAGGGATAAAAGGGGCTCTTCTCCCGATTTTTGAGATCCAAAAATGTGAAGGGGACTGAAATTCTGATTTTTCCATCCATTACAATTGTTTGTAACACGCCCTTAACAATTTGTACTGGTTTTTTGAGGTGTTAGAATCACAACTAGTCATTTCAATAGCGTTTCCCCGATAGGCATAGCAGCGTGACCATCAGGATCAAAACTTGGCAAAATTTGATCAAATCAAATCGCACTACGACACAGATTCTTCAAAGTTTTCAGACTTCTGAATTCTACTCGCGACCTAAGCTCGAACAGGCGGTCGGCAAAGGCCGCCCCCACCTGTGTAGCGCTAACAGGCACTTTTCCTTAAATCCGCCGCTGAGCTTAGGTATCCGAATTTACCAGTGTCGAAAGGAGTTAACTTACCTCACAAATATACACCAGCCACAAATTCGCTTGGGTGTGTAATCGAACAATGGCAAAAGCCTTGAAGTATATCATTTCCAGACGTGATGGTAAAGAAGAGCGACAAAACTTCGAACAAAATCTCAGACCAAGAGTTTCCATTTTTTGGTCGTTGGTTTACAGTATACTCTGCTATACTTATCAATAGGTATGTTTTGGATATTTTACGTATGTTCGATTTTATTTCTTTAATTATTCTCGAATACTAAAGACTGCAGCGTCATAGAGACCTTGTTATAGATCACTAATAAAGAGTTTGCAGATGTACCATACCTTTGATTGAATTCTACGCAGAATGAAACTTTATCATCACATTTGAAGAGAGAGAGAGATGTACTAGTAAATTAAATAGAGTAGAAAGCATGTCCTTACAACACACACATGAGTGCAAATTCAAAATGAGGTTTAAAATGATAAGGGACTCGGGGGCTGTTGTTTTAGGACAAGTGAAACAGCAATGCAGCTGAGCAAAAATTGTATTGGTTTAATTCATTTGGCACGCACGACAAAAAGTCCAGGTGCTCCAACGCTACCAAAATGCGACGCATTTCAATCCACTCAGATGTATTAGAGTGGGACCGGAGATTTCGTCAGCAAATAGCAAACTTACTCACTCCCGTCCACATCACGTGGTGCATTTACACCAACCAAATTGGGATGGGTGCTTCTTCAAAAAGTAACCTTTTTGATAAAAAATGAAGGTAATGGTATTGCAAATTTCTTTAGCATTATCACGATAATGCAACCCTTCCATTTTCCTGCAATGATATTTTTAAACATATGTTCAACTCAAACAAACACCCTCTTTTGCATAACTGAACGCTCTTTACATTTTGGGATAAAAAAGTAAGATTTGTTAGCAACCATTTTTCTTCTTTATTTTAATATTAATAGCTTTGCATTTTTGTTTGAAATACTGCTAAAGTATTGCATGGACTTCAATTTTCAAAATTATGTTGAAAAAAATACAAATTTATTAGAAATAGACAAGTAATTAACAAAGAATTTTATTGACTTTGGTATGTCATACACGTGACCAAAAATACAAAGTTTTTAGACTAGAAAACCACTGGTTCAGTAATGTTCATATTTCATTGTCAAAAGCCAGTTTATGTGTACTTTCCGTTATACAAAATAAATGGTTTAGATCTTTCCTTCCTTCAAAAATGATTGATGTGCTAATTACTGTCACCCCCACGTGACCGGCACTCACCATTTTAGTATGTGAAGGACATAAATTTTGGCTCATATTGAAGAAGGGTAGCAGTGTTAACTTTTATATCAGTTACAAAAATATGAATATGTCAGTATAAACAACCCGAAACAAACAAATTAATTTTAATAAAGACGGGTTTAAACTTGATTTCCATGGTCTTTTGAAAGTTTGGAAGATGAAGTTGCCCAAAATGAGCCGACTTGCATATTTTCAACACAGGAAATCTGCATACTTGGAGTGGCTTGCAGTAGAATTGCTATTTGCAAGTTATTACGATGAAATTGTATGAAGTTTTGAAAAATAGTTGAGAAATGAAAATACACAATATTTTAAAACTTCATTTTTGGTGCAACAGAACAATGGCTTATCAATTTTGTGTTTAAGTCTATGGAGATGTCACACACGCAACCACCAATGTCACACACGGGACCGTCTTAGTGATATCAATTGTTAATACCAAGTAAAGTTTGCTTGTTACTTTTAATTACCAACATTGTTGAAGGACAAAATCCAATGTCTTTCTGGAAATAAATATAAGAATGTGAGTACTTAAATATTCACAGAATTGTTAAGTGAAGTTTGAATTCAAAAACCCTTTTTGTCTGAGGTCACAAACGTGCCCGAACTTTATTTGCCCCTCATGACAAAATAACCAATCTGGCGAAAGTGGAAATAGTATTTTTGGTTAGGCACGTTTGGTCTAAAGGTATTTCATTATACAAAAAGTAATAACAATTGGTTATATTGGCAAAATAGCATGGGGTTGAAAATCAAAATTTCCCATTTTTGGGTCACAAACGTGACCGAAGAATGGCCCCAAATATTGAAAAGCATCGCAGTCTTCGCAGAATGGAACAGGTCGAACTATGAATAATGAACGTTATGGTCGTCTCGAACTGGAAGGTCTACAGCCAATATCCAATCAGTCAGTCCGTGACACTAACAAAGCTTAACAAGCCGGCAGGCCAAGTAGGGTCGAAGCACATGGTTCGGATAAATAGAGGCTGATCATGTATTTTTAAAAAAATAAGGTCGAGACACGCATGAACTTGTATTAATGAAAGATAATATCAGGAATTATTGTGCGGCTGCAAAAATTTTCGAAAAAGTTCGTCCATGGTTTCAAAATGTACAAAACTAGCCAATTAATGAAAATTTGGCTGAAATGACAAGGATGGCGGCCGTGAAGCTATGGTTTTTCAGGTGATCACAATAATAGTCATCAGAAGAAAAAGAAGGGAAGACAAGCCATTGACATATTTTATATGAAAGATAATTGGATAAGGATTAATTTAAGACTGCCAAAAAATGAAATGGTTTGAAGTTAACAAAATCTAGGAAAAAAGTTGTCAAAAATCCAAAAATGCGGAATGTAATAAATGTTCGTGCCGAACCTGGGAAAGGGTTACCTGTAGTGGAGAATGGATTGAGAATTCCATTTATCACTTTCAAAGGATAACACGTTAGGACGCTACAATTCCACCCTATCAGATGATAAGCATACATCAATTGAAGCTCCAAGACTATCAACGTCGACTTGATTTCTGGCAGTGGCCCAGAAACCATCCTTCACTTTCCTGGAACACCTTATCATTGGAGACAAAGTTTGTTTTCCTTAAAAATCTTTGTGAATTATCACAATGTAGGAGAGTATGCACCAAGAGGGCAGTCTCCTTTCAATTTGGACTCTTGCCGACACTCCTGCATATCAATCAAATACCTCATACTTTTTTAATTAGACGCATTTTTCCAATTGTTCACTTGATTTTGTTACACCATAGTGAGTGCGAGTAAAAACTTTTGTTTTGAAATCGAATATTGTGTTCTAATGTACTATATTAATGGAATGTTTAAACATTCCACACAATTTTTGTTTTTCTCCCCTTGTTTTGTTGGGCACTTCATTTAGGCAAAATTTGTTTATATTGTTTATTGTTTAATGTTTATTTTTTTAAAATGAACCATAGGGGAATAGGACTTGCGCCTACTACGAAGAGTTGAAAACAGGCAAAACAAATTCCCAGTACCAAAATATTTAAATTAAAAACAAAATGAGCTGTTGGTGACGGTATTCAAAATTTGTTTTGCCCTTTCAATCGTACTGGAGTAACGTTTTTATTGCATTTATGTCCTACTATTATGAGCCAAATTCTATGGAAAACGTTTTTCGGGAAAGTGATTTTTCATTTTTGGGCTTCACATCACAAACATTATGCACCAACCGGAGTGCAAAAGCTCTTATGCACTTAAGTGTTAACAATAATTGTAACACTTCGTTTTCATTTTGGTGATGACACCACAATATTGTATGATTGTAATCTTACAATAATGTAAGATGGAATTACTTAAAGGCTGACTCAGAGATTTCGAAATATAATGATTTTGAGAAGAAATTAAATATAGTCATCTAGAACTAAAGATAGTCACCTAAATTGTTCAATTCCAAAGTTAGAGATGGATCGGATTTTCCGTTTCCATGCAGTAAACATTTATACACAGCATAACAGTGCCATAGGATACTGTGTATAACAAAAATTCCGGACCGGAATTGCATAACAAAGTTGTGATTTTCTATATGAGCTTTAGTTATTTCACACGATTAGTATATTATATGGACAAGCATTATGTACATGCAAAAAACACAATTTGTTTGAAAATTGAGTGCGCCATCATCGGGAAATCTCTGAGTCAGCCTTAATATAGCATTAAGAGAAGCCATTAGTTCAAAGCCGATACATTTTCAGTAAACGCAATAAAACAAATTGCATGGTAATGGGTACACCGATATTTACTAGAAAGAATGAATCAACTGATAACGATAGTATATATATAACAATGAGGAAGAGGAAAATTAAAATTTACTTTTGGATAGTAACATATCTCTTGAAAGAGTAAAAAATACCAGATTTCTTGGTGTTTTAATAGATGAAAAGTTTACTTGGAAATGTCATATTGATAATTAGTGTTTAAACCTTAAACATAACTTTCAAATATATACTTTATTCCTTATATTTTACTCTCATCTTACCCGTATATTAGCTATGGAAATCTTAATATGATGAATATTGTAAAACTACCTGACAAGTGAGAGCAATAATCAAAATTCCATTACAGAAGCCATATTGCACCTCCCTTATTTGGGCCAAATATAATGCCTGATGATTGTAGTAACGAATATACTATCAAAGTGTGGTGATTTATGTACAAATACGCAAGCTTTGCAGTCGAGATTATATATTTTATAATTGACAAAGTAAAGCCACCGTCACCACCAAAGCTTTCGATATGAAACTCTTCTTTTAAATCTCAATAAGGACCCAACATACAAAAACCCAAATAAAATAAATACGAATAAAAAAGGTATATCAGACCCACCATTTCCCCGGCTATTTCCTAAAATTGCTGTGGTTTTTGTATATATTAAAATGTAAAAATGTAATGCAAGTTATTAATCCAAACTGTTGTGCTTCCGCGCTGAAAAGAGACTCCTCACCATACTCAAACAGGACTCCTCAATATGACGTAATTTGCTGATCTTGCATAATGTGTACACACAAATCTTTTTTAAAAAGTTGAGAGCAATAAGTCTTTTAACCTTTTGTGGAATTTGTTTGCAAATTTTCGTTTTGATGTAGTAAACATTTATGTTGCAGTATAACATACCAGTAGGAATTTGGTGTTCTAACAAATATCCCGAATCCGAATTTTATTACAAAGTTGCAATTTTCTCCATGAATGAGATCGATATTGAGCTATCATTGTCACCACAGTGTTAATGGACAAGCATTATGGACAGACATCTCTGTGTCAAGCCTTAAGTGGATAAGGGGCTACAGGAGGCAATACAAATTAACCCCGTATTTTGTGCTGACAAAATACTTTCAGACTTTTTTTTTTTAATTTTGTAACTTGGCACATGCTTCTTATGGTGAAACAATAACAAATCGTGACTGAGAATAACAAGGTTCTAAATGACAGTATGGGGTTTTTATATTAGATAATACAATTTGGAAATTAACAGTTGCTAAGCTTTAAAATTATATATATTTGTTTAGGTTTTTCTAAAGTAATTTATTTAAAGGTCCCACTTCGTGATTTTTTTGCGTTTTATAGTGCTTTTGTCGGGCGCTTAAACGTGCATATCTCAAAATTACCAAAAACTTCAGTTATACTTCTCATTCTCATGAAACTCTTGCACCGTTAATTAAGTATTTGAAAAAGGACCTCTTATCCACAAACGGAAGCACCCATTCAAGTGCGTGTTCCGATCGTTTTGGGACCCCCCTATTTTACCCGGAGTATTATCGATTTTGATATCAGATGAAAGGCCAATTTTATTTTTCTTGATGTCGTCCTGAAATTTGAGCCCTCAATCCGTTCCTATTCCCAAGCTATAAACACAAACCGAAAAAAAAACCCGCGTTTTAGTGGTTTACCACTTTTTTAGCACAGTATTGAATAGGCTGTTGCATTGCAACATGCATTATTGCGTCTACATCAAAACCGCAAGTTTGTTTCCCACGGTACTTGTGGTGTGTATGTGCAAGTTCCAGGTTCTCCATATCAAGTACTAGAACACAATACACATAAACATAACAACCACCTTTAAATATTAGTTTTCCACATGTGACCTTTGACAATTTGTTGGCTACACATTATGCGGAATTTCTTAATGTTTTTTTAAACCAATTACATCTGACATGTCATTTATCATTCCAACAGCAACTTTTATTAACCTTGTCAACATGAACGTTATAAATACTATCATATTGAGAGATTCAAAGGTCTGTAAAGGCGATAAATGTGCAAATATGACCAATGAATTTTTTGCCAACAGGGTACAAAAACCAGCAGAATATACCACACGCATTACGTAACATAGTTCTTTAGCAATATACGGCAGATGTGCAGACAGGATTATTCATACAATTAAAAAATGTAATCCAGCACCACCAATCAAATGCATTGATAGTCCTCTAATGGTCTCCGGATTATACAAGAAAAACTTACCATTTTCTAGCAAACATAAATAGAACTGAACTGATTGCAATTTGATCTAGAATTTGTTTCTCATGTACAATGTATTAGAAAATCATGTTTTAAATGACACCATGAACTACAACACTGAATCAACACCAAATGTGTTGTTATTTATTCATATGGAATATGCGTTTTATGATTATGAGCTCCAGAAACCCTCCCTGGTACTAACGGTCAGGATCATTCTCCCATATTACCCAAAATGTGTTTTTTTTTTATTTCTGTGTTAGAAATTGCAAGTAGTAAAGCTGAACAATTTTTCATACAATTAAATTAAAAAGCCAAAAGTTGACCTCCCGACACTTTCCCACGTCGAAGAAACAGTTTACTAATCCACTTTTATAATCTTTTTTAAAATGTTAGGGTCTTTTTAACAAAAATATAAATAACAACAGGTGATATGACCTTACACTAGCAATGTAGAGACAATATGGACATTTGAATTCGAAAAATATGACTGATTGTGGCTTTCACAGCACACTTAAGTGCCCAAGCTAAAACAATTCCGTTAGTGCCCGGGGGGGGGGGGGGGGGGGTTCCTGGGACCCAACCCAGATAACCACTGTCCCATTGAGTTTGATCCGACACTACCAAAAGTAAATGGGGGTCACGTAAGAATCACATACCCACAATAAAAATTGAAATCCTAACTTGACCTATGGACCTATGGGCTCAATTGAATTTCACTCCCGAATGGAGTGTTCGCAATTTCATCTCAGCAAACTCCATATAAGGTTTTGAACCCCAATAATTTTTCATTATATCTACTCTGAATAACCAATTAAAATCATCATTGGCAAAATAGAGCCAAATTTATACTCTCTTGATTTTTCTCAGAACTTCAAAATCACCTTATTATTTTTCCCATAGACTTCCACATGACTTACACTTCATGACAAAATTAAACTGATGCTAATCCTCATATAAAAGGTTATTTCAATTTAAGTATTATTAATTATTAACAAAACAACAAAATAATAAGAATATTAAAAAAAAATCCAAGATTTAATTACTTAAATTTTTAATTAGTCAAATATCTTGATTGTTTCACTCTCCGTTACGTGCCCCAGTGGGGGGGGGGTTCCTAGGGGGACCTCAACCTAATTATTCTAATGAGCCGATGGGCGGTTACATTTTTTTTTAGTATCAGAGAAGCGTATTCCTAAATCAGACAATTACAACAAACTCCGGAAAAATTTGATGCGTAACCGAGAAATCGCAAGAAATCAAATGTTGGGTACTATGGAACCCCACCCCCCCCTTGGCCACTTAGTGTTAAATAAAGTGTATGTAACAACAAGTGGCCAAAAGAAGGCAATCGGATGGAATACTTAAAATGACCTTGTGTATTTGACTATAGATGAACGGACCTGTGGTGTCACATGTTGACATTAGGACGCACTCATTTGCTTCCTCGGCCAACCTTACAGTTTTCTATGCAGAACCACATAAAACTTGTCCTAAATTACTTGCAAATCTTTATTGAATCTGAATTGGTAGCCATTACAAGTAGCTATAATACATGTTTTCTTATTTAATTGGAACAAAAATTATCAGCACAATACAGTATAGAACCTGCAATTTATCTTCCGCCATTCATCATCGAATCTTTAAAAATACCTCTATAGTGGGTTTGTTCTTCAGCTCCCAACGGTTTTGGAAATAAGGAATAATTTCTTGGCAACACTAGCGACGTCTAATATGCGATTTCCTGACCGCCAACCCCCCTCCCCCGCCCTTTCAGAACGAATTTGTGTACAAAAGTTAGCAACACTAAATTTGGAAGCATGATCAGTCTTAAAATAATAGATTACCTGAGCTCGGCGGTCCCCCAATCTGGTTCCCTTCATTTGATTGGGAGTCTTTTAATCTTGGGAATCCAGATAGGCCAATGTCAGTTTCGTAAAATCAGAGCGGTATTGGAACATATTCTGACTCTTTACATTGTGTTTTTTTTAATTTTGATGCCTAGTTAGAGATTTTGAAGATCTGATGTGGAACGGCCATGGATTGTGTCATTGACCCACTCCGCATTATTTACGATTACTCATACAAGCAAATCCATACACCCCCGTAATAAACACTGGAGTGTCCATCAATTAAGACTATCATACCACTTTTAAAAATTATCCGGTGTTTAGTTTGGTGATTACTTCTTAAACCAATGATTGATGCCATAACTAAGGCATTCTTTCCACACCCCTTAAGGAGGACATTTTGTGTTCTATATATCACGATTCTCACTACTAATTCCTTCTTTCTTTCTGATTTTTTTGACAGGTGATACATAGGTAAGCTTACCTGAGAACTACTTAAATCAAGAGTCGAAAGTGGCCCACACTTGCTCTAAATCGATCAATAAATAAAAGAAACCATGCATATGGTCACTCAGTTGTATAATGTTTTTTTTTTTACATTTTTTTTATAACTTCCTCACAGGTAAACTGACGTCCACATGCAACAAATAGCTCCCTCCTTTGTATATGATGGTGGAGAGCCGATGACAATGACGATGATGATTGAGTACGATGATTGGATGATGATGATGACAACGAGTTTAACACGATCATTCAATTAATGGTCGCTGATGTGCGACGATTTTACTGAAGTGATCAGTAATGTTTACAGCAGCTATTAAATACTTGTACATCGTAATCTGCTTCTTCATTAACATTCATTTGGTCATTGCCCTTGTATTCAATGCATTGTATGTCATAAGTTCCCTTTAATATCACTTCAGTATAAACCGATCAAATAATTCAGATCATCATACATTGTGAATATTGACAAACTGTTATATCAACACGTTCATTCAACTGATGGTCACTGACCTCCGACTTGCAAGGCTTGTATTAAGGGAAATGGTCAGCAATGCTACCAACCTGTAATACTACAAGTATTAAATTGTAAATCTGTATATACTTCTTGTGTTAGATTATCTATTGTTTTCAGCGTGCATTATTTTTCACGAATGCACTGGGCTCTGTCAAATAATGCACGGGTCATTAGATAATGCACGGGTCATCAGATAATGCACGGGGGTCACCACAAGTCACAACTTTTAGTCAATCACTTGATATCGACTTACTGCTCAATATCCAGTAACATGTCTGCATACCCTCTACGAACTTAGTATCTACAATCTATGGTGTCAGTCCTGACTTAGATTATTGTGTTGAAAAAAATATTGGTTTCTCGTATAAAGATTTAATAGAATTCACATGTATATAGGTTTCTCGTATAAGTATTAGTTGATTCACATGCGCAGACCATTCCAAATAATGTGATTTTGTACTGTTTCTTTCCGAAACGCGTACATCTTAATTAACGAGAACAAGTTTTTTGTACTCTCAAAGTACGATGTTTGACATTAAATATTGATCTTAAATATAAAATTCATTATGTTATAATTTGTCAAGTTCGAAAGCCGTTCAGAAAGTTTAGCTGCTAACGTAGAGTGACGTCAGCGCGAGATTTGATGGGCGCACCAGTAAACCGCACGCGCTGGCTTAAAACGACGGCGTGTTTACACTCACGCACAGAGATGGCATACCTTGACGCTTGCGTAAAAGCTGCGTCACTGCACGGAGGTAGAGAAATGGACTATATCATGTTGCTATATAATAGTAGGCCCATAAGAATTAAGTATACTTCAAGAAACCCAAAATTCACAAAATCGTTTTCAATGCAGAAACCAGTCATGTTTTTTTTTTTTTTGTACATGCATGTCTGCTTTGGTCTTTAACATCTAATACAGTGGGCGTTGGAATTGGTAGAAGAAATTTCATATGCATTTATATGCAAATCGTTACTGATGGGTTTGTTTTGAAAAAAGGGCAGTGCGAAAAGTGTATCTTTCTTTCAATTTCATTGACGCGTTTCATCACTAATGGGTTTGTTTTGAAACTGCCAGGGAGGTGCGAGAAAGATTAGCCACTCTAAGCGTCTTAGAGAGTCTGATCTTTCTCGCACTTCCAGATCATTTTCAAAACAAACTAATCAACAATGAATTGCGTCAAGGTCTTTATGCCACTATTTATAGAGTATAGCTTTGGACATGTTGGAGTGTAGAAGTGTTTTTAATTTATTTTAAAAACTAGCTCAAAATTTTGATAAATTACGTTAATTATTAATGTTAATGTAATGATTTGATACTATTGTTTTCTCGGGCTCTCGGGCTGCCTGCACTGACCCATACGGTCAAGTGCAATTATCCTGTCGAATGCACTAGGCTAGGTCCTTATCCTTATCATAATTTACTTTTTTCATCAACATTTAATATGTCATTCCCCTTGTTTTCAATGCATTGCATGTCACACGTTACCTCTTAACACTCCGGTATATTCCGATCGAACAACTTAGATTAGCTTAGATTACCGTACATTGTAATGTACTTGTAAACTAAATAATCGGGAAGTCGTACGTCGAAGCAAATGCTAGTTAGTATGCGCGTGTGTGTCAAATGCTATACGAATAACTTCGAGCACGCCGATGGTGGTGAGTTTAGTGCGAACTACATCATAAGTTGGCTAATTACTTATAAAACCACTAGAAGCAGTATTTCGAGTGTTTTTGCTTAGTTGTCGCGTAAAATTCATATTCGCGAATGCATTATGTGTGTGCATTATACCCGATTTTAAATATCATGCGTTCATTATTCAGTGGGTGCATTAACAAGCTGCATTAGTTAAAAACAAAATTTAATAATGCACTCCAGCACGCATGCCCTTTAACTTCGCCAGCCAAGTGAAAGCGCGCTTGAAACAGGTTCACTTGGCCATGGTAAAGTCACTAATACCAAGGCCAAACTTCATTCCACAACCTCCCAGTTTGTGGCTGTACGAACGTGGAAAGAATCAGATTGACACTCAGAGTCTATACCTTAAAATAGAAATCTATTTCTATGGTGTTAAAACCAGCAAAACTTTAAACGCTTAGGTTATACAAATTGTCTATTTTAGATTTGCGTGTTAATGAGCCCCGATTTGACCTATACAATAGATGCGATTCTTAATAACTTAAATGACAGATTAATGGGCATGTAAATCGACTGGCGCTTATTCCAATCCGATTGGCGACGTAACGTATTGACTAATGCGTTCGCTACGTTCAATTGTACTCTAGCAATTATGTATAAAAGCTAACGTATTATTGAGCTGGTAACCCATCGAAGTTTCAATCAATACACATTTATACTTGTCACACCTTCTCTCCCATGCTTGCTCTTGATGTCACGGCACCCGCAGTGTTGTGGAAAGTTCGTAGAATTACGAATTTCTATTTATAGACTTTTTTTTAAAGTTCTCCAAATATATCAGAAAAAGATTTATTAATATTGTATTTATGTTTTGGGGGGATGGTGTATAAAATATGCTCACGGTGTTTCTTACAGATAAGTGCATTAAGTGGGTGCAATGTCAATCGTTGATTAATTGCATGGCTTGTGAGGCATGGTAATAAAGTAATATATTGATAAGCGGATTATCGCGAGTTCTCACGTGGGCCCCGCTAATGCATATGTTATTTTATAATCATCCAAGCATGCAATTATATCCCCGAATGCACTCCACTAAGGCCTTACTCCTATACATAATCTATCCAAATCAGTGGCTTTCAGCCTGATCAGGTATCGTTTGGCTTATTTTAAAAACTTATTGCGTTCTTGCAAACTTGTCTTTGAATGCACGAAGTCTATTTAAATTTGTTTTTTGGGAGTGATCACTTTTTTATTATTTTAGTTTTAAAATTGTTTCGTTGTTTATGCTGGTGTGCCCCATTATATTGTGTGGTCCTGCTCGCAAAACAATCAACCTGTCATAAACATATTTAATGTAAGTCTGTAAACTATGTGTTATAACAATGTACAATGTTGAACCAAAAGGAACTAAAGAATCTGAAAAATGTATCACTGGTCTGTAAAACATGTACTGTAAATACGCAACCCAATGATTTAAAAAACTTTGAAATACAGAATAGCAATTACTTAACATTATGAAGTGTCATATGCATTTAATACTTGACTTTGCGACATACGACAAACTGGTATTCACCCTATTCGTTATGAAACTATGTTAAGATTCTGAACAAATGATAATTTTCCAAAAGGTGCCAACATTGGGTGTACTTATGCTTCTTCCGATCCACACCCAGTCAGGAATATATCATGAAAATTCTGACTCACTTATTTAATTTAAAATAGCACTAACGGAAAACTCGTTGCACGATAAACCTCTTGTTCTGTTCAAAGACCAGATTAACCTTTGATATGTGAACAGAGTTGATCGAAATTCAGGCGGGTTTGTCTTTCATAAAAAATGATGTGAAATGTAGAAGTTAAGAAAGGAACAACCTAACTTGTACAGCAATTCTAACTATGAAATGTGTTTCATGAGATCGGAAAACAATTAAAATCGAAACCATCTGATTGGTGTAATTCTACAGAGCGCACACATCAAATTGATGGTTCAACATGACCTAGGACCAAGTTGTACCACAATTAAGCAAAGAAAAAAGTTTGTGATCTAATGGGACTCTAATATTGATTATGAAGACGAAACAAACAGATCAATAGGAGAATGGCCTGACTTAATAATGATTCCGTCTTTATTAAAACCGACACGTAAATGAAACTTCGGCAATGGCATTGATAACCCATATTGACAAATTCACCCCCCCCGAATGAACATTTTATCAAATCAGAGTTTTCGGAACTAGAGGTAGGCCTAGATTGCCATGTGTTGCGTCTGGCCAGATGAAGGGGGAGCTGTACATTTATAGAGTTGTGGCGCATCCCCGGGGCGCAGGGCGGGGGGGGAGCATGCTGGTATAGACATTGCCAATTCCTAAATGCATGGAATCTAATCATAATGAAAATCCAAATAACGTCCAAGGCCCGCGGCCCTTGGGTGTTTGTTGCAGGCATGCTGAAAGGATTAATGTATGGTAAGTCTTGAACTGGTGTTGATGTTGCACATAATTGTGCGTTATGCTCCGTGCTTGAGATGATTGTTGTGATGAAGGATTTCTGGTGGTGAGAGGATGCATTACCCATACGGGGAATCTATCTCCTCACCTACTGATTGCAGGAGGTTTTCATATACATCATCATGATAAAATTTGCTTAGTGTATCGCAAGACTTTCACCAACACTTTGGTACGGTATTAATACTTTTCGTCCGGTACAAGTGTATTCATTTGATACGGTCCGATCCAGCCTGTAACACGTATTTTTCGCGAACAAAAATGAAATAAATCTAATTAGTACTGAAAAAAAATTTTGGAACATTAGTATTTGAATACCATTAGTGCCTAAAATGATTAATTATAGTAAGATTGCAAGAGGGAAGCAAAAGAGAAAAATCATACGACACGGCGGGGCGGGCCCCACCTGAACCTAGCTTCCATGGTCCCGATGCGAGAAAATCTATCCCATACACCAAGCAGGATCTGTTTGTTGATGTGAAAATATAATAGTTAAACCTTATCTAATTAAAAAAAAACCCAAACAATTTAAAAAATGATACCCTGTTGCGGTAAGAGAAATAGCCTAATGATCTTGTAAAATTAAACAATTACTCCAAAGCGGTTCAAAATTTGGTATTCAATTGAGAGGAAGATTGTTTGGGTGACGTTACCGAGCATCCGAATGCTTCCGAAGACGGCTTAATCATGTTGACATTTGTCCCCCCTCCGATGGCTCACCTTCCCCCCCCCATCTGATAGCTTATGTGACGTCAAGGGAATGCGTTAAATAAAACAACATTAACTTTTTGGCTAGAGGTATGATGTTTCGTATGTTTTTCAGCGTTCCAACCCTGTGAAACCATTCAAAGCGGTTCTGCCGGATACTTTACGTGTTAAAGTTGATACATCATAGATATATGGGGCGTTTTAGGTCGGACATGGTATTTTCACTACGAAACTTATGAGAGAGTTCCGTCAAAAGCCCTAGTCGTGGAGCTACGCCACCTATGGTGGTTCCGGGAACATTGTGTCCAGTATACTATTGACAGACATAACTGACCATTTTCCGACTGTATTTTTTAAAAATCAACATTATGAAACAGAACCTAAGACCAGTACGAATTAAATTTATGAAGAGCATATAAATAAGTGTAAAAAAAATAGACTAAATGTGGTTAAAGTGGAATGAAATGTAGATGTATTGATGCAAAAACAATGGCCTCAAGGACCTATACAATTAATGCATTCCACTGAAAAAGTGTTAAATAAATAGAAAAAAACAACTCCGTTAATTTAAAACATACAGAAATAACTAAATACCTAATTCGAAATGCAAACGAGGAGTTTACCCATAACGATTTGACTATAAGCACTAAGAACTGATATCAGGAAAACCTGGAATGGAGAAAACAATAAATGGCACAAGTGGACGTAATAAGTCTGTTAGTCAACAAAGTACTTTAAGACAGAAGTAAGGTGATTTTGTAAAGAGCGGAAACGATCTCAAATTTGTTCAACAACTTCTTTTATTGCCATTGGGCTTGAGTGGTTTAAAAGCTATCTCAACAACCGTAAACATTGTTCGTTATCAAATGTACGTTCAGACATAAGACTAGAAACTTGTGGGTCTCAGGGATCCATTTTGAGGCAGCCATTGCTTTCATATTGTACATAAATGAGATTGTAAATACCCAGTTCAATGCCTTGAACTTATTCTTGTGCAGGATGATATTCTCTCTTGTTTTCTCATTCAGGATCTATTAAGCATCTCAAAATGACACAATAGACACAGAACTTTATGAAGTTCTGTAACTGGTTCCAGCCCAATAACTGTCAGTTCAATGCAAGCCAAAACCATTATATGGTTCAGGAACGCAAAAACAAACAGGAAATTATGGTAAAAACATCAAGATCTGAATTATAAATGAATTTAAAACCAGGTAAATTGCGACTGGTAACTGGTAATGAAAAAACTAAAAACTTGATGTAATTCTTGGTGGTGTATCTTTAAAAAGAGTGAGTTCAACCAAATTTCGGGAGTCATCATAGACGAAAACTTAACTTGGGAAAAATCACATTGATGCAAATTTCTAAATAGTTTCAAAGGAATGCTGGTATTTGGACTACGCTGAAGCATTTTGATACCTGAAAAAAAGATACTTATTTCATTGTATTGTTACATTGATATGCCTATGTAAATTATGGTATACTAACCTGGGGTAATACATTTAAAAACCTAGTTAGATAAAATACTAAAATTACAAAAAATGGGCAATCAGAACGGAACTAACAGCATTATAGAAGTCATACAGCAACTCTTTTTTCGAAACTGAATGTTCTGAATGTATATGACACATTTAAAACTTACCTTGGGGTTTTCAGTTGACACCAAACGGATCAACGTCCGAATGCTTTCTCAAATTATTTACCACACAAGATCAGAAACATAACAACCTAACAAGAAATGCCCAAGATTATCATGTCGATAAAACTGAAGAGAGCATTTTCTACATTTTATGGGGACTGAGTGACAGATCTTATGTGAGTGTGCAAATCCGGATAAAATTGTGAATTTTGAGTACACAAGTACTTTATACATTGATAAGCAACAAAAATTGCATGGAAAGCACTTGCCACACCTCTTTTCAGGCCCCAGCCTTGGATTTCAAGGTGACATCACAGGGGTAAATTTGGTAAAAGTTCCGCTGTGTTGACAAAAGCACACCATGTAGTCTGTCTGGTTACAAGGATTCAAAAAAGTAGAATTTATACACACTGTGCTTATAGTTTAGGAATTATGGAGTAAAAAAACTGTAAAAAATGGTAAAAAAAAGTCAATTTTGGTTGTACGGGGTCAAAATAAAAGTTGCTCCAATTTTGTAAAATGTGGTTCAAATTGTTGGTTTAGCTCATAGAATGAAATATAGGATAGTTTTGACTATCTTACGTGTATGCGTATAACCAAAATGGCGAATAAAGTCAACAGTAGTGGCACCTAGAGTACAGCAGCTGTGTTTGGGATAATAGTAACCAAGGACTCATACATAAGGTGGAAGCGTGTTCAGCGCAAAGCAGCAAGCTTTGCCTGTAGAAATTACGACAGATCCAGCAGTGTGACAAAAAATGCTCCATCTCTCCAATGGGACTCACTACAAATGCGTCGTCAGATTGCAAGACTCTCCATGCGCCATAAGTTAATCGCGACAAAGGTGCCTAACGGCACCAAAAGTTTCTTACACCAGTCAGCCGCCCTACTCGTCGCAAACAATAGTCAGCCTTTTAAGACCCAGAACCAAAAAGAACTGTTAAAAGACTCGTTTTTTCGCAACATCGTCAATGGAAATTTCCTGATCAAATAGTAACTATACATCCACCAGATCTAAGGAACAAGTCAGCAACACTTACGTAACAACTTAAGATTAAATCAATTCTCCGCGGCACTCACAACCTTTGAGTTTGGCTTCAGCACTTGAGGCGTTGCAGAGTATCGTCAAAGTCAAAGCAAAGTCAGATATTGGATTCTATTGACTGGACCTATTTTGTTGGAAACGTGAAAACTAAGCATAACAGATACGGCAAACTATTCTTTTCAATCCCTTTAAGCTAGGGAAACAATTTGGCACACATATTAACTGAATCAAAGCACTTTGTACCTTTTGACCCATGACAAACCAAAATGACTTTTCACCATTTTACAAGTTTTTACGCCATAATCCGGAAAAACTATAACCATAGATAGTGTAAACTATACTTTTTGGAATCCTTGTGACCAGACATATACCATGGTGTGCTTTTTAACACCTTCAGAACATTTTAATTTTTGACCGCTGTGTAACCTTGAAACCAAGCTGGGGCCATTAAGGGGGTTGGCCAAGGGCTTCCATCAATTTTATGGATTATTAAATGCTAAGTAATTGTGTGCAAAAAATTTCACAATTTTATCCGGAAGCGCACACTCTTACACTACAATACCCTGCTAATGTGCTATAAGGAATTGGTGGACATATATTTTGGAATTCACTTGACAAACCATAAAACAGTCTAAAAGTTCAAACATTTAAGAAACAATTGAAATTCAAATTATGGAAGAGTATACATGATACTAATGGGGCATTTTGGGTGTTGTTGGCTTGTCTGTTTTTGTTAGTGTATGTTTTGTTATAGATCTTGTCTGGAAACTTAGATTTAGGCTTAGGGCCTGATAGCCTAGGTCCGTTTGGCTTTTCTGATTCATGTATCAATATCATTGTTGTGCATTGTATTTTGTATGTATGATATTGAATAAAGATTGATTGATTGAACGACTGACGACGATGACGATGACGACGACGACGATGATGATGATGATCGATGACAACGATGACGATGATGACGCTGACGACGCGACGACGATGATGATGATGATGATGATGGACGACGACGACTGACGATGGTTATTAAGCGATCGGACAGAAAACAATCAAATAAGGTTTCATAGAACACGGGCCCACTCCTACGGTGACAATTTGACGATGACAGCAGATGACAGACGACAACGATGAAGAAGTTGTTCTACGATAGTGATCAAGGCACGTCTCGACTCCTTTCCAAAACGGGATATTAGAGGAATCGGTTATATACCACTGGTAGCCGGAATAGTGTATCCGAGCAAAATCCTCACATGTTGGCTCATGGCCAATGTTAGTGGTAGTGGCATAGCGTGTCATGTAGGCGTGAACAACTTGCTCGCTGCAATGGAATGTCGCCATGCACGAGTTGTAATCTAGATATAAACAAAAAAGTTTACTACTAGTAATTCAAAGGTTTACTAATTCAAGATTTGACTCACATAAACACATCCATCTCTACCCTGGCTTCGCATACACACCACGTCGTTACCTAGTTAATAAATGCAACTATTAGATCGAAAAATCTATACTAAGAAGTCGTACTTAAGAGCAAGTTATTGACAATAAAATGGGTAAAATCGGCATTTCTTTCAAAACACGAGCCCCATGAGCCACGTACGTGATCAAAAGGTCGCACCAAAACGTTTATCGCAAGCCATAAAGACCATAACGTATTGCCGCAACCCCTTGTGAAAGTTTGCAAGGCTTTGTGAGATTTATATTTTTGACATACATCACAGAAATTCATGATTTTGATTGCCCGAAAAGTCGCAACGCATTGTGACTTTCTCACAACGCGTTGCGGCAATACGTTATGACCCTTATGGCTTGTGGACCTTCGCAACGCAACGTGAAGCTACAACGCGTTGTGAAGCTCGCAACGCGTTGTGACTTTCTCACAACGCGTTGCGGCACTACGTTATGACCCTTTTTTTATATGCTTGTGGACCTCGCAACGCAAGTGAAGATACAAACGCGTTGTGAAGCTCGCAACGCGTGTGAAGGTTGCAACGCGTTGTAAGAAACTTGCAACGCGTTGTGAATCTACTTTTAAAAATAAGTCACAGAAATTTATCATTCTAATTGGCCGACACCGCAACACGTTACGAAATTTCGGCAACGCGTTGCTATTTCACGCAACGCGTTGCGGCAATACGTTATGGCCTTTATGGCTTACGATAGAGTCAAGACGAGAAGTCTTGACCTACGCTCGATCTGTGGATGTGCCATCGTACCTGTAATAGCAAAAACATCACAAAACGACCAGATCTACTCCTTCAAATCCTCAAAATGCCGACGAACTTTGCATTTAGTTGATACAATAAAACCAAGAGAGACATTAGACAGGTACATCCAAGGTCATAACTAATCTAGTTTTCTACCACATAGCCACTAGTTTTTTTTTATATTGCATAAACTATATTGTTTAAAATAAGCTTGGGGGCCACCCTGATTTTTACTTGAAAAAAACAAAATGGCGCCCAAAATGTCAATTTTGGCTAAAAATGCATATTTCCGTCGTAAAATGCGCACAAAAACACAGAATTCTCCCCTTTTGATATACAAAGGCCCAGATCTTGGCCATGGCAAAGAAAAAAAAAACGATTTTTTTTTATCCGTAACCTACAAAATTCAATAAACGCTCTATACAGCTATACAGGACCATAAAAGTAATTTTCGGATTATATTTCGTAATGTGGAAGATGCCTTTTTAACTTACTGTTGAGCTTCTATCGCAAAATCTACATGGCTATAATTTTGCCTCAAAATTGAGCCAAAAACCAAATCAAAATGGCTGCCAAAATACCAATATTGAATCAAATTTTGGCTAAAAAGGTATATTTCGGTCGTAAAATACACAAAAAAAATGATATTTCCCTCTTTTAAAGGTGCGTGTTCCGATTGTGTTTGGGACCCCCTGATTTACCCGGAAGTAGTATCGATTTTGATATCAGATGAAAGGCCGTATTTTTCTCATTGTCGTCCTGAAATATGAGCCCTCAAGGCCTCAAATCCATTTCATTCCCAAGATACGAACGAAAAACCGCCGTTTTAGTGGTTAACCATCAATATTAGCACAGTATTGAATAGGGCTTTGCATTATTGCTTCTACCGTCAAAACCGCAAGTTTGATTCCCATTGTACTTGACCGGGTGTATGTGCAAGTGCCAAGCTTTCATATCAAGCAGAGAACAGAGTAGACATGGATCGGAACAAGCACCTTTAATGCACATAGGCATAGGCCATTGTTAACTTGTTATTGAGTTGCTACCACAAAGCCTTTGTAGCTATCATTTTGCCACTAAAGGAGCCAAAAAATCAAAATGACGCGCAGAATACCATTTTTGTCTTATAATCCAATGTATGTATTGTCGTCGTAAAACACACACACAAATTTCCGCTTTTTGTTGTACCAAAGAAGATAGCTTTACAGTTGTATCACGTAACCCTATAGAAAAGAGATTGAAAACCATGGCTTAGGACGTGCACAGCATTGATAGTTTTCATAATATCAAGCCCAGGCTTATATATCCCTTACATCCCAAGAGGAAAATGACTACCAACCCGACGGTCACCGCAAAAAGGAAGGTAGCGTTATTTGTCTTGTTAAAACTATCATTTTCCTCCTATAAAACAAGGCAGAGGTCCGCTCCGTGATTTTTGAAATTTAAATCTCCTTGTAATCATCAAAATCCTTTCTTTGCTAAACGTAACAATTTTGCAGTATCCTGTCAATACGGCCAAAAAATCTAGTCATTCCTATCTTATTTCTCTGCCTTAAGTACATAGGAAACCTGGTAGATACCGCACTAGATAGATCTTACCATAATAGCAAGTGTTGTAGATGGATGCAAAGAGCTACTTCGACTAGTAAAAACCTCCCTAAAGTGGACTAGAAC